>APFE031715056.1:0-35373 GCA_000404065.3 Pinus taeda | reverse complement strand
AATATTGCTCAGAATCCCTATTATAACCTGTTTTTAGAAATGGAACCACCATTCTGCATCTGCCCATGTGATAGAAATCCTGATTTAGACACTGGAATTTCAGATCTGCACTGCGACTCTCCTGGCGTCACCCAAAATTTCTGCAAAAAGCGCTGATTTTAAGTCAGCGATATCTCCCTCATACGGACTCCGATTCGACTGATTTTTTTTTTGAAATCATGTTTTTTTTCACAAAGATTCCAGATCTACAATTAGATCTTGCAAATTTGGCACCAGGACTTCTAGATCTGCGCCGTAAATGCGCTGCCCTGAAAAAATAGCTGCAACCCCACTGATTTTTAGATCAGCGATATCTCCTTCATCCGGACTCCGATTCGACCGATTTTTCTTTTGAAATCGGCTATTTTTTCACAGGGAATACAGATCTGCAATCATATTTTTCATATCTTGAACCAAAACATACAGATCTGATCTGCAAACTCGCCGCCCTTGAAATCCTGCAAAAAGTAAAAAAAAAATCCACTTTTGTGCCCAAGAAAGTGCTCTAATACCACTTGTTGTAGATCTAACCCAGAATATTATAGATCTGATAAGAAAGTATAAGATAATGCAAATAAACCCAGAAATAATATGAAATGCTTCTTTATTGATTAAACCCTTAAGGTTATTACATTATTACCTTGGGTACCTCCCTCGGTACCCCATATTACCCCCCCTAGGTATATAACAGTTGTTGCCGAAAGGTCCAGTAGTACAGGGATTTGTTTGGCTAATTTACTTCTAACCTGGGTCAGGCCCCATCAAGCCAACAAATGGTTCCGTTGTCGGGACCAGAATCTGCATAGAGATGTCTGATGTTGCATCACTAGAATCCAACTAAGAAGCAGATTGAAGGGTGGTTGGACAGGAAAATTCACGAATTTGTAGTGCAGGAGAACAAGAATCCACGACTATCGAAGGAAGAGTCATTAGACTGCAACCTATACACAGAGATCCATGGAAATTTCTTCGCATCTTTCCCTACTGAGTTGTATAAGTGGATCGTGAAGCTAGCAGATAGTCAAGGAAGGTGGAAGCTTGACAGACCTATTGTGTGGACCCCAGAGTTGGTGTGCAGATTGGAAGCATTGGAGGATAAGATTGTGCACGTTGTTTATCACTAGCTCGATGGGATTATAGGAGGATTCATTTCTAAGTTCGTGGTAGATACTTCAATCAGTTATAGCGAGGCAGAGCAGTGCTTTCTTAAAGGACCACGAGGTAAGTACGTAAAATATCTAAACACTTCGATTAAAATGAAATTGTGTGAAAAGAAGATTATGTAGCTACATTGATGTTTGGGGCTAGGTGAAGTGGGAGAATTTACAAAAACGAAGGAAGTGCAGGACTAGAGACTAGCCCCTTGATTTCACCTCTGCGAGGGGACGAGGAAGAGCTCGTGAAGGTATCTCCGTGAAGTGTGATCCATTTAATAAGGCAAAGGTTTCCACACATACGAACTCCACCCACACCACTGCCAGTTTCACCATCACCACCTCCATCTTCACCCATACCACCTCCGCCACCACCACGTTTTAAGATGGCAAGCCCAACAAAGTTGCCTATGTTCAAGGGAGTAGGAAATGAAGATCCGGACTAGTTTTGGTTCATTGTAAAAGCCGTATAGAAATCATAGGGAGTTACAAATGATAATATCAAGAAAGTGGCATTGGTTAGAACTCTACAAGATCACGCACTGACCTATTACATCAAGCACTCAAGTGATAATCCGAATGTGGGAATCATGTTTATCCAAGCTGTGCTAACTAGGGAATTTACTAGGCCAAAGTCAGAAGTGCAGTCGATCATTGGGTTCAAAGAAATCATGATGCTACCAAGCAAGACTCCTTGGGAGCTAGATCAAAGGCTAAAGTGCACGATTTGCAAAGCTAACATGACTCTGACGGATGGACAGCACCACGAATGGTTTGTAGCATCACTATTGCTACATTTGAGGAACACGTTGTCACAACAAAGGTTAAAAACTCAGGTAGAGGCTTTAGAGATTGCGATGAGGCTACATGAGACCCCAATACAGGATCCTATCTTGGGAGTTCAGTAGATCCACGCACAATTAAAAAAATTATGCCTCAATATGCAGAGTCTAAAACATGACAGAACAGTTTGACCAGAAAGCACGTGAAGAGGTGTGGTGTGTGAAATGCAAAGGTCAGGGACATGACAAAGACAATTTCCCGGTATTCGTGAATTACCTCCCGGGAGGGGGACCGATGTCATTAAGGCCGGAAGCACAAGCAGGACCGAGCATGGTGCCCACTCTGTGGTGTGCGGTTTGTCAAATAGGAGGAAAGCATGCTACAGACAACTGCCATTTGTTGTAAAAGTACACGCAGAACTGGCAACAGTTGTTCTGTAATTTCTATAGATCAGTGGGACATGATGAGTGAACATGTAGAAGTTAGGAGATAATGATGGATAGAACTCCCACCTACAAGGTTTAGGTCGAAACACGACCCCTAGACCAAGGAGCAGGAATGGCACGAATTAGATTCCAAGGGTGCAGACAAGGCCGAGGTGGAGGAGGACCTGGGAGAGGTCACGGACAACTGATATGCTACAATTGCAGAGGACCAGGACATTATGCCTATGATTGTATGAATCCAACGCATCCATCATGTTTGTATTGTACCTTGTTTGATCATGAGATGGAGGATTGTCCTACACTGATAGCTAGGCTACGCGACAAGGGAGCACTACCACCTCACCTGACTCAGAACCTGCAAATGATGAGGTCTGAGCTGCACGAGGACAATACAAATGTGAATATTGTGCTCCAAAGTGGAATTACGATGGGGGATGATAAAGGCAAACAGCCTGAAGAAAGTACTTGGGTTCGCAAAGCTCCGATGAAAGAAGCATAGTTTGATTTGGAGCACGCTCAAGAAACCTTTATGGAAGCTAAGAAGAGCTTCGTTGATGCCTCCACTTTAGGAAGCGAAGATAAACTGGAGCCAGAAATGGACCCATCGATGCTCACAATGTTCTTGGAAACGTGCATGAAGCTACTGCGTGATAATAAGGATGTAAAGGGATTACAGCGAGTCATTAACATATGCACAAGGACCATGCAAGGAGAACCGCGCGTAGTCCAAAATATCGGAAAACAAAAGACAAGAACAGGAAGAGAAATGAGCTTCACCACACAGATTAGAGAATATGAGATGGACCAAGTAATTTTGGATTTAGGGTCGAACACAAATGTTCTACTGAAGCAGACATGGGAATGCATGGGGAGGCCTACGCTATAGTGGTCTCCTATTCAGTTGCGCATGGTGAACCAATAGAAGATAATACCCTTGGGGTGATTGCAAGGAATCACTGTGGATATTAAGGGAGTGAGCACGCTAGCAGACTTAGAAGTGATAGAGATTGTTGATGACAGCAATCTCTGCCCCGTGCTCTTAGGAATTGATTGGGCCACTGAAATGAATGGGGTGATTAATCTAAAAAAGTGCAAGATGATTTTCGAAAATAAGTCTCTGTGCGTAGTAATACCATTGGACCCTGCTGAGGAATCACGCTACATTGATCCAGTGTGTGACTATGAAAGTGATGACGATTTGGACTACATCTACAAGATAACTGCGTGAGAGCAAGACTGGGTAAATCCCACCGTGGATGGACGAATTTCATGGGAGCTCGAAAGCTCCTATACTTCAGATTCGGATGAGGAGATAGAGCAATGGCAGAACCGGTTACACGAGGTAACCACATTGAATTGTAGCATGATGACAAGATCATTGCACTATGTATCAACAGAAATGCGAGATTTACCTACTTACGATGGATTAGGAGAGGTAGATGCTTTCCTAGACCAATTTGAGAGGGAGGTGCCAGAAAAACAATGATTTGAAGCCCTGAATTGGGTATTGCGTGCTACGCCTGCGAGGTGGTGGGGTACACACAAAGGAAACTTTGATGATTGGCACGCCTGTAGGAGAATGATGCGCACACAGTTTGGAAAAACTATAGGGCGGTCGATGGGTAGATACAATAGTCGGGATAGTCCGCGCGCACATCTTTCTAGGTGGGTACAGGCATATGATAAACAACCTGTGCAGATGCACATGAACTTCGCGATGGGAAGTACGATCAATAAGCATGTGTTCGGGGGGCAAATGTGCGACCAGATCCTCAGATTGGAACGAGAGAATGTGGAAAGAACGAGCGCACAGAAGGTTATCCACATGGAATCCTTTAATGAAGTGTGTGAAGCACTAAACAAGGTATGTAATGCGCAGCGAAGTAATTGGGACCTGCGGTACTAGCAGTCCTATGGGCTTATAGGGCAACATGCAAGAAACTGATGGGACGGATGCCTTCTAGGCTGGTTTATGAAGTGAGTGTTGAAACACTGATGAAGTATATCATGCCTAGCCTGTGCATAGCAGCGCCCACAGATACGATAAATTGTGGAGCCTTGAAAGAAGGGATTGCGCAGCTGGAAGAAGGAGAATGCTTGGGACCCAATGAAGAGATCCAGTGGGGTAATATTAGGCTCCAAGAACTCTTGAATGCAAAAGTTCATTTGAGGGAGAGAAGCACCATGGCGGAAGAAGAAGTCAAGAAGCTAGAGTGAGGAATGAAAAGGGATTTTCTTGATAAAAGGACTACGGTGATAAAATGGGATGTGCACGATTGCATTGATCAATTTGAAGACTATCGCCGAGAGTTGATCAATTTGATGCCTTGGATTGAACCACGTATTTCTAAAAGGATCACAGATGGCAGTGCGATATAAATGGTAAAATGTGTGACGCAAGTAGTAAGGTTAAAAGGTGAATTATTTCAAGAAGAAGTAAATGATGATTGGGTAAATCCATATACAGGTCGCACGACCACCTAACTGGCCGTGGGAAGCACAGTCTTAGCGCTCCAGGCAGTTGAACGGGGGCATGGGACTATAAACTACTGTGCCCGAGAGCTACACAATGTCAGGACTACGCACAGAAGCGAAGCGTTACAGGGTCTGCAACAGCGCAAGGGTAGTTGCACTGTCGCGCGAGTTGGCTGGAAAGTGACCATTATAGTCACTATTCACAATGTCATGCTTGGTTTGAGACCAATGGAGCGGGTGAGAGGAATTTAAGGAAAGCGACCACCAAGGGAGCATTAATGGACCGTATTTGGGGGGAACGGTCGAATTTGAATTCAAAAGGCGCTATAAATTACAAAAGGTTGCCCAACAAACAACATTTGGTCAGTTGAGAATTGAGCTGTCGTGCACCCAGAGTATTATGAACCAAGAACTGTTTAACCTGTTGAGAGCATTGTTTGAGTACCTGGTTGAGTAGTTGGGAGATTTCTGCACAAACAAAATGGCAGCATCTGAAGAATCCAAGGAAATTAGAGAAATGACCGCTGAAGAGGCCGTGCAGACCATGATAGTAGAGGATGCCCCTGAGAGCGCCGGGATAGTTGTGGAAATACCCAAATCACTGTGCATGCCGAGAACCAAGAAAGATAAGTTTCCCATGATTCCAGCGCGGGTGTCCCCTCGAAACCCGCTGCGCACTAAGTTAACAATGGAAGAAAAGGGTAAAATGGTTAATTTGGAAACCGACGAGGAGGAGGAAGACCTGGAGGACATCCTAATAGAAGAAGACAAGGACGAAGACATGGAGAAATAAACGGAGGGTGAGGACCCTCTAACCAAGCTTCCCACGTATGTTCCTCGGTGGAAGGGGAAGGTGAAGGTTCCCAAGGATATTGATGAGAGTAAAATCTCTCTACATACTCCGCTGCTACCCAACGATATCATTTTCCAAGGAGTGCACCTAGGACGGGTGCTGAGTTTGAAGTTCAAAGATTGGGATCTCGCCGACGAAGATAAATTCCCTAACTTCTTGATCGCACAGCGCATGAAGCCAAAGGAAAACACCACGACAGGAGTCGTAGATTCGGAGCCACCCAAGTGGTTGCACGGTGTCGAAAAGGCAGAGTTTTTGAACCTACTCTGGGTGCCGCATTATCATTGTGCCCCAGTGACTATATTCATCATCAGGTAGCTACTCTACCTGGTGCATGATGGGTTTTTATGGTTGGAGGAGCCCATCCCCATCACATACCACTTGATCCATCAAATTACCCGACTCCCTTGTAATGAGGATGACCCAGCAGAGAGGGCAAAAGCATTGATTTGGCCATTGTGAAGGCCATGAAAAAGAAATATAAGCTAGAGAATAAAAAGAGGGGCTACGTGAACTCCAGTATCAACAACAAGGCAGTTAGAGTAGCGACTCAGATACTGGCAGGTAATGTCATGCAGAAGTGTCGCGCAGATGAGGTGCCCGCACCGGTGGTTGCACTTGTCGAGCAGTGTGCAGAGGGGGTCTAGTTTAACTAGTCTGAATACTTGTGCCAGGAGTTCCGGGAGAATTTTCGCGAGGCATAGGAATAGGGGAAAACCTTCCACTATGCATGGCTTCAGCTGTCCATAGTGCTGGTGGCTAGGAAATTGCCTTAGGACAGCCAGTTCCCCACAATTGTGAGGGATCTCCCGGAGGCCGCGAAGTACACTTTGTTGTGGGCCACTAAAGATGTGTGTAGGATCCAAGACAGTAAAATATTTTGGGTGTTCATGGAGATGAACATCAAAAGGGGGATTAACCACAAGCCATGGTTATCATGCACATCTATAGGCCTGCATTCATAGGTTGGCAGTAAGGGTGCGTGAGGCACAAGAAGAGATGGCCAAGGTTCAGCTGGAGGTGAACCTCCAGATAGGAGAGCTGTGGTTGAAGGCGTAGCCTTCAAATCCTCTAGAGGTAAGGGAACAATGCACCAGCGCCATCACCATGGGCATGGAAGAGATCAACAGTGCAGTGAGGGACTGCACCAAAATGTTGGAAGAATCATTTGAGGTTCTCATTGCTTTGCAGGAGAACCCAAACATACATCACTTGGAGACAGAGGTGTGTGAGTTGCAGCAACAATATGATGACATAAAAGGGACTACGCAAACGGTTGCCCTTACACAAAGGCTCGCACAGATGCAACAGGCCAAGGCACTTAAGGAGCAGGTAGACGCAGTGTGGCACAAAGAAGCGATTTTGAAGGTGCGCATCCAACAACAGATCGACGAGGCCTTCGTAATCATAGCAACAATTGAAGGCAATCTCACACAGATGCAAGGGATGCAGGAGCAGATACAGGAAAGAAGTTCAGATACCGCAGTCTCTGAACAGCACATCCAGGAGATATAGCAGGCAACCACTCAGTGCACTGCCGACCTTGCAGCAATTTGAGCAAAGTTGGGAGGTCTTTGCGTGAAGATCTCCGCACCGGCAGAGTGGCTTGAGGGCGAGCCATGATGTTTGTGTTGGGGGCCTGTTGGGTGTGGGATTCCCCAAGGAAAGTTTAGGGGCTTAAAGCCCAAGTTTGACTAAGTCTGATATAAATACTTCGCACTTACTTTTGTAATGTAATTTCGGCTTGAGAATTTTACCCATGGTCTGCGGACAATGGGCTTGTATAAATAGAGTGAGGCTCTCAGTGTAAAGGGAGATCGATCCATGTAAGATCTAATAATGAAGCATTGAGTCTTGGTGGAAGTGTAAAGTCATGTTTTGAGTCATAGAACAGGAGAAGGCTTTGCAGCTGAGTGCATAGAGGCCTTGTAGTTCGCAGTTGAGTGCGCAAACCCCTGCAGCTAAGTGTGCATGGTGAGTCGAGTTTGCAACCATTGGAGAATTTAATAAAGAGAAGTTTCTTATCATTATATGTGTCTTTTTTCCTGTTTTATGCATTGAAGTATATTGGGTATGAATTACAAGTTTACTGTTGATTTGTTGAAAAAACTTATATGAATGTGTTGAATAAGCGAATATAAGATAAGCATCTATTTACGCGAAGTTAATTAACAATTATAAGAAGATAAGTAAGATCCACAGTGTAACTTAGGAAAAGAGCACAGATTGTTGCCTTAGCAGCATGAAATCACCTCAGCCCCTAATTAGGGCTACGCGAAGGAAAGTATAACAAATAACAAAGGCCTCGCAAGCTAAGAAAGTGAACGAAGTAACCTGCACGAAGTTATCCACAATTGGACTAACCCGACCCCTCAGACATCTCAAGGGTGTGGAAACTTGGTTCCATCATCCCCCCATACTACTTTGGGTGAGACCTCAATCCACGCTCCATGGGTTGTTTCCGAAAGGACCAGTAGTACAAGTATTTGTTTGCCTAATTAACTCTGAACCTGGGTCAGGCCCCATCAAACCAACAACAAGAATAACTAGGGCTACTATCAGTTGTCAGAAGAAGAACGAAGTGTTGGAAGAAGGAGGATGAAGTGTCAAAAGAAGAAGGACAAATGTTTGACTTTATCTTGGAGGATCTTCTTGTCAAGGGCCTAGGGTTTGGCATTTATCAATAGAAGCTTCAATGAGAGAAATTTCAAGAAGGGTTTTCCTCTCTAAAGGAGAGAGGTTTTTCCCTAGCCGAGAGCCAATATCTTGTGTTCTTGTCTCTTGTATTTTAGTAATTGTTTGATGAAGTAAGAGAACATACACTAATAATAATAATAATAAGATTGTGTTAGCAAGAAAAATAAAAGTACTTCACAAATTGTTATCATTTCTAGAAGAATCTCATTATAACTCAGGTGCCATAAATTCTTCAACAATTAGATCCTTTGTTTTGTTTTTCAGGGTCCTTTGTACTGAGTCATCTCAGCAACCCTCCTCACTTCTTCAATACCTCACCTTGCTTGCATGAGAACATGCAAAACCTCAAGCATGGGGGAGTGGTTGTTGGGACCTTTTTCAAAATATTCATTTCATTTTCTTCAACTTCCTGCGGCATATCAAATTAGCACTAATCAACTATGGATCTTCCAAATCATGTAGGACCCTCATCCTTACTTTGACTCATTTTCGACACTTCCAATGCAATTTCAAAGTTCCTATACCAGTGTGTTGTTTGTAGTTTTTCCAGCATAACAAATTCACATTCAGCATGAGTAATCGGTAGCAGCTACTCTAGTTTGACCCTCAGAACATGTGAAGATACAAAGAGAAGCCTACAGATTCCCAATTTAAAGACTATACATTTGGGTACCTTATTAAAATTTCATCTGGAATTGAAGAAAATTTCCATATATTCATCTAGTAATGGAAACCAGTCTCATGCATACATCTGGTACTGGAAAACAATTTTCATCCGTTATGGAGGTATGAGGTTAGTGTTTTATTTTCTGCTATAAATATTCATATTTATCGTGTGATAAATATATAATTACCCTCATAAAACTTTTATTACCATCAATTGTTAAGCCCCTATCCTAAATCCTAAAGTGCTTACCTTTATTCCCTTGTTTTTCTAAGAAAAAAATAATTTTTTTGATATGATTGAATGGGATAATCATGGGTGTGATTGGACGAATACCAATCATAATTTGAGCAAATAAATTATATGTTGAATTTCTCATGATAGAGCTTCTACCTCCATGGGTTGTTTAAACAATTATTTTACCACCATTCCATAACCATAAACTGAATCATTATGATGAATGATTACCGAAAACATGACATTGATCATCATGTACTGATGTGTTGGTCCAGTCAACCATGTTTTCTCCATCGTGTCTAACATGCAAATGAATGAAATTTGACATCATCAACAAAGATGATCTCCTAAATACTCTGCATACAACTTATCACCATCATTTTGTATGAGCTCACCTTGTAATTATTGCAACAATTTGACTGTTACTATTTCCTTTCAAATTATAAATTCTCTTTTGGATGGCTTTGCCATCCAGATGAGCATTATTTCTCTCTCTCATACCATTTGGCCTTCATTTCACTTATCCTCATTGATTCATCCAACGCTAACTCTTTCGCATTGTTGTCATAACCCAACTTCTGGTACTCTATCATTTCCAATACTAAACCCTCCCTGAGTTTTATCCCTAGAAATTTTCTGAGACCTGTTCTTAAAACTGGTATGGGGGTAGATCGATATGAACCAGTGTTCCAGTTTTATCAAGAAACAAAGGAATATCAGTTGTGCAAGGAAAAGCTCGAGCAAGATGGACGGATTATGTCTATGGAGAATTTTAAAGGGTACCATGATGGTGTTTCTCACGCCTTCGCTCATTGTTATGATGGAAAAAATGTTTAGCTAAGAGGTTTGCAACTAAAGACCATAGAATATACCATGGAAGAGGCCACAATATTACTAGTTGTAGGAGAGAAATACTTCAAAGGTGCAATTATTAACAAAGATCTCTGTCGAAAGTTCTTAAAACCTGAACATTTGAATCTTGACTGGACTAAGTGTATTCCTAGGAACTAGATAAAAGAAGAATATAGGCTTATGATTAATAGCTTTCAGATATTATTAACATGTGAAGGAAGGTATGCAGCCACTTTTCTTTATCATTTAAGACTTTTGTTACATTTTGAAGGGGTCCCCAAATAAACATCTCGTACTTCCTTTGGATGAGTTTAAACCAGATGGTAAGAGGGGTTAAATCAATTTCCAAAAAGGTTGAAACTAGTATTTACATCATGTGTTGATAAAACTATTATTTATTCATGAGATAAAGAAGCAAGGAAGGAGTTGGAAAACATTACTTACACATCATTTTTCTCCAAAAGAAGGTTCCAAATCCATAGAAGAAAACATGCTAGGGGATAGTAATAAGGATCTAGACAGAAGACAGGAGAGTAGTAAGAAGAAATAGAGGAAGTCAAAATCTAAAGAAGGCATTATTAACCCTACTTAATCAAAATCCTTTAATTAGTGAGACAAGGGTAAAATGGTAGAGGAGGAGGAATATCTTGCACCAAAAGTAAGGATATCATTAAATCATAAAACACCTTCTCTTGATTCATCCACTCAAAGTAAAATCTCAACTAGTGAGAAGAAAAAGAGGAAGCAAGCTGACAACAATGGAGGAGAACTCATAGGTATTATTTTAGAGGTAGTTGTTGAGTTACCTCAAGAGGAAACTGTTGAGCTAAGGGTTAAAATGATGAAAAATCCTAGAACAAGTGAAAAGGGTGTCAGAGCAAAAACTTCTAAAAAATGGGAGAAACATACACATAAAGGATAAGTTGCAAAGTCCATGTCACAGACCAAAAGGAAGAAGAGGAGATTGTTTCAAGACAATGTCCTCACTCCTGACAACAAATTTGGTGAGTCATCAGCACCTACACGTTGAACTACTAGGAGCATGGAAAAACATGTAATGACCTCTCATACTCCTTCTCTTCCATAAAATCAAGTAGATGTCTCTACTTCACCTGAAAAGGAACATGCACAGTATGAAATTCTTAATGAAATGGAGGAATTGGTTACAGAAACCTTGAAAGAATTAAGAAATCACCAAGCATGAAATAGTTGAACCTGCTAGTTCTTTAACTAGGTATCAAATGAAAATCAAAATTGAGAGACTTCAGAAGAAAAATGAAAAACTAAAGGAATGTTGGGTCTCCTTTTTTATGCCTATCATACCCTATATTGTTGTCTATTTTTGGCCAACTTTACCTCAGCCTATTCACCACTTGCCTATCTTCTTTAAGAACATAACTTTTAGCATCCTTATGTATCTATGAGGTCATTTATTTTCAAAGCATGATTTTTATGATTTCTTATTATTAGAAATAGAATAATTGATTCTTTATATTCTCTAATTATTTGGATTGACTCAAATAGATTTTAAGACCATGTTCCTGCTCATCCAGCACCATTATTATCCATCTAGTTCCAATTCTACTCGTTTGGTACCCGTGTTCATTGTCATCCAATACATGTGTTCATCTGGTACCTATGTTCGTCATGTGCTGACCCTATTCATCTTCTACTAGACCCAACTTTTCAGCTTTGATGGTTTGAGTGAACTACTTCCGGTGAGACCAAGGGAACTAGCGGTCAAAGCCTCACCCTTTTTATGGAAAATCAAGATACGCATCATCCTCATGCACTACATGTCATGAAGATGAAACCCAATATCTGAAAGAAAACGATGTGTAATATTTTCATGATGATTTGATCATATATCTTAAACTTTGTATGTAACGGTCATTCCTCTATAAGAGAAGGCTCGTAGATGATAGGTAAAGAGATAGAGATACAGAGATTTAGACATTACTACTATGTTGGAGATGTTACTGAACAATTAAGCTTTGTAAACCTTTTTTTTGAAATCAATGGTATGAGCAATGGTTGATAATTTTGTTGTGTTAATAGAGTCTTTAGTTATGTGAGTTCTCTCATCTTTCCTTGGTAGTTTGGCAAGGGCCCACTGAATCCATCAAGGCAAGTTTTTATTATTGTTATTTGTGAATATAGTTTGGTTTATGTGTGAAGAGAGAATTAGTGTTATAATTCAATTTCAAATAATTTGATGTGATTTCAGTTATGTTCTATGTGAGTAATATGTTTGAGAGTGTGTGATATAAGTCTGGAGCTATTAGTTTTTGAATGATGATTCATTAGTTTTGTGAATGCAAACTTCATTTCTCGGGTTGTATGTTTAATTGTTGATTTCTATTTTGAAGAACATGAAAAGTTAAGATAAGAGATCTCCCCATTCACTTGCATGTGCTATTAAGTGAAGACTCTTGTTACATCTAACATTTCATGTATAAGAATGCATAGTTTTCTTCAAAACTAGTTCAATTATGAATGATTACTTTACTTGATTGCAACAAGTTGATTTTAGCTAGTTGCTATAGGAAAACAGATTTGAATCCATCTATTTATTTCATGAACCTATAAATGGATAGACCTATTACCTAAGAAAGAACCTTAGATGACATGTTTATTGAGATTTTATTTATGAGTTTTTATTTCTGATCTTTAAGTTGCGTGAGGAAGTTAGATTGAAACTTGTAAAATGGAGTATTGGTTTTGAGTGCTTCTAGGCTATACTCATCAGATATAGGAACTTATCTGTTATCGGCACATATAGTGCATCAGCTCTATTGATTACGATTCCCTTGTTGATAATTTAATTTGTAGTGATATATCATTCATATATTTTCCCCAACATATGGCCTTTCCTTCATACCTTGATACCATTTTTGCATCATGTTTCCTTCAAGATATTTTATCCTACCACATGAGTGTCAAATGTAGATGACATCTCCAACTCTTCCTTTGGTAGCCCTACATAAGCCCATCCAGATATTATTCAAAACTTAAATCAAAAATACCTTTGTGATAGCCTTTCAACATGACATCTCCTTGTTTTCATTAGCATCCTTCATATATATTGACACATCTCCAAAAAGATGTACAACGTCAAGGGTCTCTTTATTTTTGTAACTTAATGAAGATCTTCATATCTTTCCCATGGAAATATCATATTCATATCTTTTGTTCCTTGGATGTTGATTTCCTTCTCCATAATTTATTTTTTATGATCTCTTCCTTTCTTTATTCACACATTTCCTCCCAGGAACTTCCAATCATAGTTTCTTCAACTTTGTCAACCACCTCATATTTCATATGAGGACAAACTATGTTGATTTCATTGAGCCAGTGTGTGAACCATGACTTTATGCATCCTTTCACAGGAGGAGATCCTTTCTTTTGATCATGCTCTTGAGGTAGAGCACTTATTCATGATATATGCAACCATATGACATGAATATATTTTATCAAGTACAAGCATACATACCTTGTCTCTTTCTTTTGGTCATCTAGTCTTCCTTTGGTGCGGCTTCCTTGATTGAAAAAACTTCAATCTCTTGACCTGCTTCACTTATTTTGAATCATACTATCATCCCATGAATCTCATACAAGTTGGAATTCTCAGCGAGACACTTGCTTCTTCCAGTAGGTAAACCTTCCAATGAAGATTCCAATGGGGGATCTAGATCATCCTCATCTTGCAAATGATCATTTTGAATGATGTATGATGAGCTCTCTATTAGATGATTTTCTTTTTTCCCATAAGTACTACTTGTGCTTCTAATGAGGTTACCAAGAGCCGCATCCTTTTATGGGTGGCTTCCATAAACTTTTATTTCACCCATCATTTGTGCTTCTCTAAGATGATATCATGAGATCTTGCTTTCAATCGTATTCCATGATGCATCTTATCATTCCTCTAAAGATTCCTATCATGATATCTATTTTTTTACAACATAAGAACTTGAGACAGAAACCTGAAAAGAACTAGGTGAGGAAGACTATCTCAATTATAGTAGAGATTTTTTACTTCTTCTTTTTGGATTTCCTCTTCTCAACTTCCTCCCCTTCTTCAGTGATATGGGCTTCTTCCCTTCCTCTTTTGTTGGTGTCCTTCTTGATATTAGGAAAATATCTCTTGTAGTGCCCATATTCTTGAAATCCATAACATTGAACCTTTTCCATATTCTTCTTTCTTTACTAAGGACCAAATTCCCCAAGTTTCCATGTTCTTTTTGTCATGGTAGCATATGCTTGGTTTGTCTCATTTTATCCTACATCAGATTTTGCTTTCAACCTGGTTTCTTTAATTTTTCATAGTGACCACAGATCATTGAATGGAGTACCTTCATTCTTCCCATAGATACTTGATCTGAATTTGCCCCATTCTTCCGGTAGTGCATTGAGCACTATGGTAGTCATTTTTTTGTTAAACATTATCTCTCCCAATTCTTGTAGTTGATCCCTTATTTTAGATATCCTCATAAAGTATGAGTTTATTCCTTCTTCTTTTTATATATTCATCTTGTAGAGTTATTTCCTTAACAAGATTACTTCTCCTATATTTCTTGCGAAAAATAACTCTACAAGTTTGTCATATATTTCTTTTGATGTTTCAAGTTTAGATACATAGAGAATGAGGGGATCCTTGATGGATTCTATAAGAATAATTTGAGCCCTTACTTCCCCTTTCATATACCTTTCAAGTGCTTAAGCATATTCCTTTGGAGGTTTAGTGATTGAGCCCTTAACATGTTCCATGACCTCATTTTTTATGAGGTTCAGATCTGTTATTTTCTTCCATTCAAGAAAGTTTGAAACCCCAATCAGTTTGTTTATTTCCTTACAAAAGGGAATTTTGACAGATTCAGATATACTTACTTGTGAATATGCTCCTTCAACTTGCTTCTTTCCTTAATTTTATGATGATATAGATAATAGAAAACTTGTTCTTAATTAAGATGGTTTTCTTCAAAATTGATCCTTGACTCCAGAGGGAGATCCCCTTGAGTCCTTTGATGATGCCAACTACTTCTTTCTTCTTGCTTCCCTTGGATGAGAATACTTCAAGATGCTTTGATTTGATGATTTCTTCAATTCAAGTAGAGATTAGGGTCTTTTGAGGTCTCCTTACTTGTGATGATGATTTGAGGGAGGATCCCAAGAATGCTTTAATTGTGGACTTCTTCTTTGATCGATCTAGGGTTTTGACACTTCCTTCAAGATTATGATGTAGCCTTTGTCTTGATTATTTGATTCCCTTTATATCCTTCTATAACCTTGATATTTGAGAGCTTTAGTGTCCCTTGTTAATTTTCCCTTCCTTGAGTTGTTACCTTTGCTCTGATACCATGTTGAGAAATCTAGGGCAGGAAGATGAGACTATTTCTCTAGCAATGATAATTGTTTATGAATACTTTTTAATTTTATTGATTAGGTTATTATTGACTTGATTATTATTATGTGTTATTATTCATCAAACAGCTACCAAATCATAAATAACAACGAGGCAAAGGACACAAGATGCAGGTAATTTGTCAGGGAAAAAAACCTCTCCAATCTTGAGAGGAAAACCCAAACAAATTCTTCTTCTTATAGAATCTTCAATTGACAAATTCCAAGAACTGAACCCTTGACTAAGATTCCTCCAAGACAAAGTCAATATTTACCTTAAGTCAAACCAGCTACTTCTTCCTTGTTTCCAATTTCGACTTACCTGCTATTTCATATTACCTGCAACTTATATAACTTTTTCGACCCTAGCTTCAAAAACCCTATCTCACACGTGAGTGAGGATAATGAAGAGATCTATCTGCCTTTACCTTCAATATGCCTCCTTATTCCTAGTGAACTTGGCGTTCAAACTAGTCCTTGTTGACACCAATCCTTAACACTTTGATGTTATTGCAACTTGGTCTTCTTGTAGCAAATTGAAGCCCTAATATTCTTCACACATGTAGAGAGAAGTAGCCCAAAACTAATCCCAAAACCTCAATCTTCCTTCCTTATTTTGTCCTCCTTTACTTCGCACCTTTTCCTCTTTCTTGGTCGAATATCAATGAGTGAAGTGAGTCTCCATGGACAGGCCAAAATTATTATTTATATAGTTTTTTTGTCCATGATTTTAGGCAAACTTGAACTGTCTCTAGGTCAACTTGATGCTTGTGTAGGTCGACTTTCTTATTGTAACTTGACAAGGTCTTGGAGGATTTTTTTACTCGATTTTGTCTGAAATGACTTCTTCTTTACAAGATGTAACCTTCCCAAATGGGTCCTAAATACACGACATTGCCTTTATGACTTAATGACCAAACCTAATAGCTCACAATGGGAGCTTCGTCTATAAAATAAAATTACTTGAGCATGAAACCCATCTCTCAAGCATAAAATAAATTTATTTTTCTTCTTTACATTAATTACATAAAATCATGATTATACATGTCATTATGAATACCAGACCTAGTTACATATTTCAACAGTTTTTAGGATTATAAGAGATTCACCTATATGTCTCATTGACAATTTCTATCCCCGCAATTAATTCTCACCCTCAACCTCTCTCCATCAATTTGAACCTTAAAAATAAAAATTATACCCTATACAAATCCGCTGATCTATACCAAGTAACATGTTTTTACCCAACAATGAAACAATGATTTTGTGGTGAGATCATTATGAAAATGAGAATTAATCACAGAGATGTATGATGCACCTGTGCAACATGCTCTACACCCATCTTTTAGGAATGCAATACTACTTGACAAGAACACGCTTATAAACTCTAGGCAGATGGAGGTATAATATGCATGATATGGTTCACCATACATCCAATGGTTTGCCAATTAAATTAAGTAATTTACACAACCATGATGAAGTGGCAAGAGATATTTAACAATTATCTTGAATTAGGATAAGGAATAAGCTCTCGATGGTGATAAATAAAGAATTGTATAGATCTATTATTGTGACACCCTATATAGTATATGCTAAAAATGTTAAACACTTTTGGTTTGTTGCACATGAAATCTAGAGATATGAGATTGTGTCAACTTTGAGGATAATTTGTATATCTAGAGAAGGTGATTGACTTTATTAATCAAGTGACAGTTGATCTATGACTGGATATTATATGTAACATAAAGACTCCTATAAAAATAAGTGAATAATTTTTTAGACAATTTTTGGAGTTAGAAGGAATTTCCTCACGTGGATGATTTAATCTAGGGAAAGTTAAACCTTGATGACTTATATGCATCCTTATGTCGATTGTAGATTCTGGAATATTTTGTAAATTTGATGGACATCACCAAATTCAATAATTTGACTTCATTCATTTCTATCAAATTTCTTGAATATTGTGGAATATGCAATTGATTTATGCTCAATTCAAACTTTATTTTTATGTGAACCTCTTGAAGGTCACGACATAGTAAGCATATTGCATATTCTCCACTTGTTGCGTAAAGAATTAGCATACGGGAATCATTTTGTGTGATTACTATAGAGAAAAATGACCTTGACATTTCCATTTAGAGGAGGGAATCTATTATGATAAATTCAAAATCACAAATTTTCACTTGTAACCATTTGGATTCTATATAATATGGGTTGTGAAAATGTAGATAATGTGAAATGTGAAAATACAATTAAGCTAGCTAGACACTAAATTGTTGTTTAAAACTCTATAAGAAACTTGCCTTCATGCAACAATTTGATTGCTAAGATATACAAAAGTAAACATACTACGCCCCCTCTTGATTTGGAATTTTAAAAGGAAACACATGTTCTTAAATATTAGGTCCACTCAAACTATACCTTTTGAAATATTCATTTCCCTTGCTAAGTAGTTTATCAAACCTCCATTTTGATTTGATTGGTATTTCAAGGTCAAGTTTCAAGTATTTTTACCCAATTCCTTGATTCAAAGTTCTAATACAACTTATGCACAAAACATTTATGGATGCATATAAATCAATATAATTTGTAGAGATATAGTTGACAATACTATCTTCCAAAAGTATTATGAAAACATTCAAGCATGAAAAAATGAATAACCTTATGAACATTTGTATGTCATCCTAGATGTTATATGATGTTCCATAATTTTATAATACCTCAAGTTTATAGAAATGATATGGCTCTCTTGATATCAAATAAATCTGCAAAAGTATATGGTTTAGGGCACACATTCTGAGGTCTACATCACAATTTTCCAAATGTGAATAACTAGGTAGATTATTAGTTATTATCTAGATCTCACTACTCAGGTTAACACCCCATCAATGAGCCCCCTAGTATTCAAGAAACCCTTGTAAGACCCTTCATATGGGCTTAAGAATTATAGACCCATGTACTATTTTTTTGTAATATAGCATTGAACTTTCTACTTTTATTCAAATTGGTTACAAATATGTGTCATTATTCTATTGTAATATCTATATCTAATTCATATATTTCAATTTTAATCAAAAAAAAAATATTCATTCTTGTTATATGGAATATTTTGATAACAATCTATCACTTCTATTAAGCATAATTCATCCACAATGGTACCAGTGGTAAATTACAACCATTTAATTAGCTATTAGTAACAATATAACAATTAATAACAAGAGCTATGATAAGGAGGAATACCTCTTAATTTTATTTGAGTTATTCTATAAATGTAGCTCCATGTATATGAGTATCCTACTCTCCAATTTGACTATGTAAATTGGATCCAACTCATATCAAGCTAGGAACAACCTCACAAGCTCCTTAGCTCTAGGAAACTCCAAAGTTTTATATCCCTCTATGTCTAAATCTCAAGAAAAACACACAAACCACCAATATCTCAATCTTCCACCACATTCTCTCAATTCAACCACCAATATCCCCCCTCATAGGTCACAATTTGTTCTCATGTTTTCATAGATCCAAGAGATCTTCCAAAATATAATCCCCCTCTCCTACTTGCTCAACCCCTCTTATCCCCTTGAGATATCCACTTCCTCCCTCCTTTCCTTTTGACCCATTCCCAATGATCATCAACCACTCTTATTAATCGTCACCTAACCCCATATAGATATTTAGGGAAGAGAAATATTAAAATATAATATTAAATAATTTTAATAAACTAATAATACAAAACAAGAGTTGTGAGACCTTTTCATATTTTCTCATGCAAGTTTACAGTTTAAACATAGATATTTTTCTGAAATACATGACAGTCACTACAGTCATGTAATGCATTATGCCAACCACTATATCAAGTATAAGGAAAACAATTAATGTAGCTAAATAATTACTCATGCAATTGCATTCACACAATTATTCAACCATTAGTTAAGCAATTAATAACCTAGTTTGATAATCAATACATCAAATAGTTCTACTAGTGTATATTTGCAACAGATGTATACATAGCTACCATATATAGAAACTACATATGTACTAAGGAAACCAATCACTACCTCTAATGCAAAATTCGTGTATGTTTACAACCAAATTGGTAGTACAATAAACCATTTAATGCATCAATCAATAATGTATATTAATAGAATCGCAATAATTTATTAGTTAAAACAATTCAATAAAAATTGAACATTACATCAATATCATACATAATTATGAAAGTATATATGTATTTTGATTATCATAGTACTCATCAATAAATTGTGTAAACCAGCTAGTTTATTTATCATGTGCATGGTATATGTTACAGCAAAATCTAGCAACCTAGTGCAAAGCCTCATTAGGTGACCTATACAAGGTGTAACACATAAGATTGTTATTATTGTCACCTCAATAAATAATCCCCTCTCTTTAGTGAAGGATATAGTAAAACACAAGGGAGGCTTCCTAAGTAGGGCTTATGGACCATATAACCCAAGGAGCTTAAGTTAAATTCCCCCTAAGTATCTTACAGTATAAATTCATCGGATAAGGATATGACAAATTAGGGTTTGAGGTGTATGAAAGGGTAAATTCCATATTTGGGTTCAAAGGAGCTATGGGTCAATGTAAATGCTACAGTTGACTTAAAGTGTCTCAAATAGATTTCATGAACACAACAAACCTAAAAAATACTCAGGGCTACTATAAAATAAGGTTTTGAGTCCACAAATTACAACAAAATCATAGATTGTAATAGAAGCAAATTTAGCCATTAAAATAGTGAATAAACTATGTGAAATGATGGTTAAATTAAAGAGTAAATTAAGGATAAATTTACAAAAATCTCTAACATCTAACAAGGCATAAAATAACAAATAAATTCTTGACGTTAGCCCTAGAAAATAGTTGAAAATGCAGGAAAAACTTCTTCTCTAATGCACTTTTACACAATGTATAACCCTAGGGCATACATCAATAAGTCATTAAATGTTGAAAATATAATATTTTCTTGTAATTTAACCCTAATTTACCATGTAATAAAAAGAAAAATGTTTTTTATATTGAAAATAATGCCACAAGGGAGATGTACTAGTTCACTCTCAATATAGGGCATATGGACTACAAGTATAAGCAATTCTAAGGTTTCTTTGGAGTGATCTAAATTCAAACAAACTAGGGAAAACAAACTAACTTAGCCTAGATTTTGAGACTTAGCTTCTCAATTTTTCTTATTATTAAGGGAAATAAAAACCTATAATTATTCCTTCAATACTTTTAGGAAGGGTCTAGATCAACAAGGGACAAGCCTATCCAAAATGCATAGAGTCAGTTCAAGATTTGGACTAAACTTCTTAACCCCCAAACAAAGAGAGGGATCAAGCCTTACTAAACCAATAACAATCCAAATCATTGAATTTATTCACAAAAATTGTCCGTAAACCTTTATAATAAACAAGAAAAATACCAATCTACAATTTTAATTGCATATGTAGATCACTTGACAGTGGAATAATGATTTACCAATATTTTTAAGGCAAATGAAAATTGTAATCGTACTTAGCAAAATACTTGAGGTAGATACTAATGAGATTGATTGCATATCATTCTTATATTTTCCTTTCTCATTCATCTCATGGAATACTACCATGAGATTGTCAAGTTAATAAACCTCCTTGTTGCTCTGATACAAAGATAATAATTGAGCACAAGTGAGAGACAGCAATAAATTGGTGGAAAAGGTTTTATGCCATATTCTACTCATTGTATTGATCTCAAGATTTGAACTTATATTACATGAATTGGACCATTCTAGATCTATACCTAATTTATAATTGATTAGTGGATCATGACAACATCAAATATAAGTTTTACAACTCATGTCTATGTTGTCTCAGACTTTGTGATTATCTAGGGACTCACTGTCTAACAAATGAAGCAAATATAAAATAAAATAACATAGCTCAAGAGCATTCATCCCATGGAATATAATACCAAATAAACTTAGCAAAATAACATTCACATCATGGAACATAATACTAATATAAAGAAAATAAATTAACTTACTTCATCATGCAACATCCAACATCCACCGTAGGTATCCATGAAAAGAGATCACATCACATCACAATTCCACCCAAGAGAATTCGCTCAAATAAGCCTCCATAGTGCACGAGAGAGAAGAATAACTAATTAAGATAATATATGATCCAATTTGTGATAATGAATAATGATGTAAATCAATCCCCTATTTATACTAGGGTAGCCAATCCATTTAAGTCTAAATTAGGCTAAAGCCATAAAAAAATATTAAATTCATGATACAAGGTGGATAAGTCAACAATAAACCCCTAAAAATAGCCTCAAAAATGAAATAACATGAAAAATAACCTCAATTAACCTACATGTGTAAGTATAAATGCCTCCAATAGTGATGACCTCTTTCAAAAGGCATGTCTCTTTGTGAAAAGAGGCAATGAACAGTTCAAGGGGTGTATCCCATCCCATAATTCATGTATCTCCATCCAAAGGAAGTGCCTCATCATCAAAATAGTGCTCTCAAACCCTAATTCATCCTCTATAATCTCATGTCATCATCAAATGGAGAGCTAGGATGATGTCATCAATATAGGGCATGACATCATCAAGGAAAAAGTACATGTACCCCTCCAAAGGGGTGCCCAATTATCATCATCATCAAGAGAAGTTAAAATTCCATCAAGAAGGGATAAAAATAACCTATGAGTTTCCTATCATCTCTATGTGAATCGACTCTCCAAGCTAATGTCTTGGCCTCAAACGTAAAAGTCTAAGGTCCTGAGGCTAGAGGAGGATCTCATCCACTGTGTTAAGTCATAATCAAGGTAAACGCTCCTCCAAAGTACCCTAATTTCCTCCATCAAGTGTCTTGCATCATCATGGAAGGTGTTTGTACATCCTTTGAAAAATGTTGGAGAAGCAACACATCATCCCTCGAGGGATCATACTAGCACCTTAATGAATCATCTAGTACACACTCAAGGAATTAAGTGAGAGAAACACCGTGGATACAAGAACCATAAAAGCATCAAACTGGACCATATTTAATGTCAAATCCAATTAAGCACTTCACATAAGAATCATCTTCAAATGTATCACTAGCTTATAATTGTATATAATTTATAAGACTTTAGTATTGGAGGGTTATCACATGACCCAATTAGGTGCTTCAACTCCTAAGGGGAGGAAAAATTCCTAGGCAAACCCTTTCAAATGATATATGCAAGTGATAATTGTTATGGCTTAGGGTTTACTTCATGAAAGGTGTCATATTATATTATCAGGTTGTACAAATCTATCATCCATGAGTGCCTCTGTAGAGGGAGCACTTAATTGCTTGAGTTACCTTCCCTCATCTTTATTTTTCCAAGCCCCCTTATTTTTATTTTTCTTTATTTGATTTGGCTTGTTCAAAAAGTTTCATTTATTATCATACAATGAATATAATATAATCCCTTGTGATGGGAATTTCATCACTTCATCAAGATCGACATCAGGATTTCTTCGAAAGTTCCTTTTACTTTAATAAGCATGATATTCATAAATTCTCTGGGGGGAAAGTGGTTATATAAGGGGGGGTATAGCTCAATCTATAATTGGGTTTTAATTATTTACATCCCTTGTCATTATTTTTCATTTTGATATATAGCTTGTGCTTTTTCTTTTCTTACAGTTGCATCAAGCTAAGGTATTTCCAACCCATTCTTCTCATCGGACAAGGCTTACAAGAACTAGTATGAGTGACTAAAAAGAACCAATTAAAATAAGGGACAACAAAGTAAGGGGAATGATGATGAGTGTTAAATGTGAATATCATGGAAAATTACCATTATTAGAGCCTCCTATTTGTGCCCCTCTTAAACAATAAAATAAAATCCTCGAGGAAGGCCACACTGGACTAGGAACAAATGATAACCACCAAGGTGAAGCAAGGGAACAAGTATATTGTAAGCATCATGGTATATAATCCAATTTCAACCCA
Source organism: Pinus taeda (assembly GCA_000404065.3). Lineage (NCBI taxonomy): Eukaryota > Viridiplantae > Streptophyta > Pinopsida > Pinales > Pinaceae > Pinus > Pinus taeda. The sequence continues at coordinate 11,774 of APFE031715056.1, read as the reverse complement.
TGATCCTATGAAAATGCCAAAAACATTAAATGAAAACACTCGTATGTGAAAATGGATGATGTACCTCATAATAGATGACCTAACCTTCATTAGATGAATATGTGAGATAAATGGATGTACTTACAAAAAGAATGGGCAAGAGTCATTTTAGACTCGCTATCTAGATATCATGGTAGTGGTTGTTGGCTAGAAAGTTGCATCATATAAGAAGAATTTTCTTGTGGGGTTACCCATGCAAATGGATGGTTAACATTTGGCTCCAACTCAAGGACATGTACTAATTGTAGAGTGCATGATCATGTGTTTGAAAAAAGAGTGCATGAGAAACCAGCAATCCCTAGTGCTTGTAGACATGTAACCTACATCACTCTCACATTTTCTAGAATATATAAACAAAACTATTAATAGCATAATAGAAAGGTGATGTCATCCCCCTAGAATAATAAAATTATAAAGGCTATGTAAAAAAATAAACTAAACTATTATTTGGACTAAACAAACAAATATTTATGCAATGAAATTAGCATGATAAAAGCAAGGAAGGATGACACACAAACTAATCTAAACTACTTTAACATATAAATTTCAATCAAGTGTTTTCTAAAAAATAAATGTTAAGTAATTTCCCTTGTTAGGTCCATTAAATGATACAAATATATTTCTACTTTCCCTTGAATCGCGTACAACCCTTGCAGAGACTATCAGAATTTTCATGCATACTAGGTTTCTCCTTTATTTCATGCCATAACATATCTCCTTCAAAATCTCCTTGCCTTCCTCTTTGATCAAATAGTCACCTAATTATTTCTTGATTTTTATCCATTTGCTTAAGAGCTAGGCATCGGGACTCATTCAATTCCATAGTTTAATCAATTTTGGCCTATATTGCCTCTCCATCTGTTGTAAGTATTTTCATACATTGGAGCATAGGTAATTGGAAATGGATAGGAAACTTGGCTTCAAGTCCATACACTGTCTCAAACATGATTTCTTCAATCGAAAATTTAAAAGTGGTGCGGTCAACCCATAATGCATATTTTATCTTTCCATCCCAACTCTTTTTATTTTCTCCCACAATCTTTTTTATAATATTCATAATGTTCTTATTTCTCGACTCATCTAATCCATTTCCTTGCGGGTCATAGTTGGAAGAATTATATAGCACAATACCATATTTGACAAAAAAAAAATCAGAGTAGTTGAACTAAAGGCTTTAGTATTATCACTAATAATATTGATCGGTGCTCCAAATCTTGTTATTATTTTATCCTGTAAGAAATTCATTCTAACTTCCTAACTGAAATTTTTTCAGGTATAGCTTCCACCCCCTTGGTGAAATAGTCAATGGAAGTTAGGATCCATTGTTGTTCATTGATACAATAATCATTGAATTCCCCAATAAAACCCAACCCCCATTGTTATAATGGTGCTTTAATTATAACGTGATTTAATGGTAATGTAATCCTAGTTGCTTCCTTTTGGAAAAAAATTGGAAAGGTTGGCACAACCTAACATTTTGTGACTATCAGAGAAAATAGTAGGCCAATAATACCCTATCCTTAAAATCTTATGGTTGGTAGTCCTTGCTGCAAAATGGCCATAGAAAACTGAATGGAAATATGTCATTAACGTTTTCATTTCTTCCTTACTAATGCATTTGAGTATTTTTCCTTTAGTATTTTTCCAACCAAGTGAATCTTGAGTTAAGCAATACTTTGTGGTTTTCAGTCTTAAGGCCCTTATTTTGTGATCAATTAGGTGAGGACATGAAAAAAAATTCAAATAATAAATAATGTCAAAGTACAAATTGTTACTTTCCAACCCCCCAATAATAGCACAAATGTATTCACATTGTCCTAAGTGAAGGGATCTTTCATTTCTCTATGTCAACATCTTAGCTAAACCTTGTCATTTAAAAATCTTCTTACATCTAATATCAAAATTGTACTCTTAGATATTATATACCCATTTTCTCCTAGTTCCTAGACAATATTATTGGATTATCACATCTTTCACAATAGGATAAGGGACATGTGAAATAATTTCATTATACCCAATGTAAGATCTAAATTGTTTTAGCAATCTCACAAGGGCATCAGCTTGATTTTTAATTGTAATATGTCTCAATTCTGCATCTAGGAGGATCTTACTCATAAATGAAACCGCCTTCTCATTTCCATCATCCTTTTGTAAGAGTATATTGGCAATCGTATCTTGGGAAGAAAAAGAATAAATGATGGAATCTTTGGAATAATATAGACTAATGAGGACAAGTGAAAATGTTGTCCTTTCTTTAATATCATTGAAAGTCTTGATATTTTGATCATTCCATGTAATATAGCATCTTTCTTAAGAAAATCATTCATAGGTTTGACAATTTCAACAAAGTTTGGAATAAATCTTCTTATGAAATTAATTTTCCCAAAGAATCATTATAATATCTTCTTATCCTTTGGGAAAAGAATGGATTGTGTGGATTTTATTAATGTGGGGTCTATTGGACTCATGATTGTCATTAGACCAAAACCCACAGGCATTAATCTCGGTTGCAATGGCCAAATTTGGGATATATGAGAGCCAGTTAGTCCATGTTATAAAACACAAAGGGATCATTGAATGAATGTCTAATAATCTTCCCCTAGTACGAGTCAAGTGAGTTTCAAACTTGATATTTGTTGTTCTAATACCACTTGTTCAACTCACGATTGGAATTAGACTAAAACTTGAAAGCATTAGTCTCAATTGCAATCACTAGAGTTAGGATGCATGAGAGGTAACTAATCCATGTCACAAAACATGGAAGGAGAATTGAACCAATGTCCAACAGGGTCTATAAAATGCCATCCTTGGATACAATATGCCTAACAACTTTCCCCTATCTATGTCGAATATGCCATTTCTTAGGATTGAGAGAAATCCTATATTTCCTACATTTTTGAAGTATCCTTCTAAATTGTTGCACATAAGCATCCCTTTCCTTATAGAAAATAGACATATCATTTGAGTATATCTTAATTATCTTCCCAATAAAATTTTTGAAAGAAAATTCCATAGTCCTTTGAAATTTGATCCAACATTACAAAGTCCAAATGGCATCCTCAAGTATTTACAAGTTCCTGAAGGTGTAGGGAATGTCATTTTTAATTTATCTTCCTCTTCAACTGAAACTTGATTATATCTAAAGAACCCATCCAACATTGACAACATCCAATCCTCAGTTTTGCAATAGGTTTTCCACATTTGGGTTGTAAACTTTTTCTTGACTCAATATGATGGTTTTTATTTTCAAAAAAAAAATCACAGTATAATGCTTATTTATAAATGCATATAAATTTGAACGTATAAATGAAAACACATTGAATCATTTACTTCAAATACTGAGTAGAAAATAGAAAATAAAACACATAAAATGACACAAGTATTTTTAGGAAATTCCCCTCAAAAAACCTCGAAGGGAAAACCAATAGAGAGAGTCAATCTTTATTACAAGCTCACAAAAATTAATGAGTTTACAAAAAAAAAAATTCCAACAAAAAATTATTGTACTTATCTCAAAAAAGAATCCATTTTACCACCTTGAAATATGTGCTTGATTTCTACTACACAATTGTACGGTTTGACAACAATATGTTATGAAACCAACTCACAAAAAGATAGAAAATATTGATTAACACCTTAGAAATAAGCCTCTTCAAGGGGGCAACCTCCTTTACATTACACAAATGAACAATTCTTAGATGATTCAAATGACAAAACCTCCTTTCTATATATAAGAGTCTACGGGGTCACAATATAACCAAGCCGACCTAACAATAATAATATAAAGGCACAAAAATAACAATAGAGGGATTCTATGGGGCATAATAATAACAATAAGGGATACAACGACAATAGTAATGGGGGGATCACTAATATTACATGGACCTAACACTCTTGGTGTTATAGAGGCTGCTACGAGGATTGATCCTAGGTCTCCCATAGATTAGGATTAGCAGTTACCGATTCACCATGTGTCAAAAAAAAAACATGACAGTAAACTGATGAACCAACGATCCTGAAGTGTGTCACATCTAGTTTTTTACCCGAAAAATATTCTTTTGGTGTAATCATCATGAGAATTTGATGAGGACTTATGTTAAGCACATATACAACTGTGTTGCATGTTTCGGCCCACAAGTGCAACGGTAGGCCCTGATCATGTAACATTGCTCGTGCAACTCCCACAATACTTTTGTTCTTCCTTTCAACCACCCCATTATGTTGTGGGTTATGGAGAGCTATTAACTCCCACCGAATGCCTTCTGATGCACAAAAGTTATTGAATTTCTTTGACACATATTCTCCACCATTATCGCTCCTGAGAGCTTTAACTTTCTTGCCAGTGTCTTTCTCAACAAGTATTTTAAATTCACAAAATTTAGAGAGTGCTTGACCTTTCTTCTGCATGAAGAAAATCTAGCACTTACATGAGAAATCATCTACAAATATTACATAATACCCGTTCTTGGCCGTGGAGGCTATCGAGAACAATCCACACACATTTGAGGAACTCTTTCAAGAATCACTTGCGCTCGTCTGTCCTTATCATGAAAGGTAGTTTTGGTATACTTCCCCAATATGCACCCTTTGCATTTGTCTCTCTACTCTAGTGTACCCTTTGGAAGTCCTATAGAAATATGTTGCATTATCTTCAAAGCTCCATGGTGCAAGAAACCCAATCTTCTATGCCACAACTCACCGATGTCTCGGCTCGACACCCTCTCTACTTTTATTCTCAAGGCATCACAATATTCTACATCAAATTTTTAGAGGTTATTAACCATACCCCAATCCACTTCACTTGTCCTGAGGCTATGTGACGAATGAAAGCCTTTCCTTGCTAAATATCACATCGTACCCACGGTCTTCCAAAATAGCAACTAAAACCAAATTCTTCTTCAAACCTAGAACATACATAAAATCTTTTAATGTGAGAGGAGAATGAGACTCCCTCTGAAAAGTAACAGTACCAATTTCAGTCGCGTTATACCTTCCATCATCTCCCATTTCAATGTGCATCTGGAGGTCCTTCTCCTCTAAGCCATTGAAGAATTCTTTGTTGTCGGTCATATGGAATGAGGCTCCACTATCCAGATACCACACACTACCCATCACCGATGTCACCATGAAAGCAATGAGGATGAAATCCAACTCAAATTGTGAAGCAAGAGCTTCACTTTCTACTCCTTATGAGGGATTCTTGCTGACCTTCTTGTGTAGATGCTTCATGGCATATTTTCCTAGCTCATGAAAGTGAAAAAATTTAATTTTAGACAAGTCCTTCTTCTTGCCATCATGACTGGAATTTGATTTGGAATGGGATAACTTCCCTTTCATTTTCTTTACCTTTCCAACTAAGGCAAAATTTTCCTCATCATCATGCTTGGATGAGAATCCATCTCTTCTTACACCAAGTTGGACCACAAACACTCCCACTATGGTAGCTTCTCCCTCCCATTTACTGAATCCTCGTAGCTATGCTATCTCTTGGGAAGTCCTAGAAGTGCTATGATAACTAGATCATCTTGAGCAACTGTTACACCGACACTTCCAAGTTCATCTTGACATTGGGTGAACTTGATCAACTACTTTGGTATTGTTTCACCCTTCCCCATCTTGATTTTCCTGAGCTTGTCCTTTAATGCCAAGTTCTTGTGGTCACTATTGTTTTGAAATAGGTCTGTCAAGGTCTTCCACATTGCATATGGAGTCTCCTTACCATGGAGGTTCAAGACAATATGATCTTGAACTCCTTCTAGGATAATCCTTCTTGCCTTTGCAATAAATTTTCTCCACTCTTCCAAATCTTGAGCATCAGCTGTTGGAGGCTTAGGCATATCTTTGTCTATGAATTCCTTAAGCCCGTTTTCTTCCAACACTGCCTCCATCATGTCCTTCCAAGTAATATAGTTCGAACTACCCTCAAGGGCATATTCGAGTCTCAATTTATAGAACGACATCCTACTAACGTTGAAGTATGATATTGCAAATTTGATTTCACCTGCAAAAGACAAAATCATATTCTCCTTTTCTAGAGTGATTTTTGTTCCGATACCATGTAGAAATTCCTTGTAGATTCAAATTGTTAATTGTAATTTAATAAAACAATATACTTGAATTTACTCTACTCATTAGTGGAAACAATTAAACGATTGTGAAACCACAAAGCATACAAGAGAAATAATTCAATCAACACATTACACAATGATTTCCTGGGGAAAGCCACAAATAAAAACCCCTGCTATCTGTATATTTCATTAGTAAGAAAATATGAGAAGATTACAATGCTTTGCTCAAGCCCGAACAACCTCTGCATTATCTTTATCTGTCTCACAACTTCCTAGACAAGCCCAGGCCAAGACTTAACCAATTTCTCGCTTTCCTAAGTCCCTAGTTCCTTTCGATGTTTCCTTAGGAATTAGCCCCCTATTAATTAGGGAAATTCCTCAAAGGAATTGTGAAATCCATCATAGGCCTTCCTATGACTGCATGCACCACCTATACAATTCAAATGATTATACAATTGATAGTACACTGTCCTTGAACTCCAATCTCAACTGAGTAACTCTCAGATTTGACATGCATGAATTATTTATGAGTGAATCATTAGTTAACTAGTTGATGACTACATACAACACAGACTATTAGACCTCTCATTGGTTCCTCCAATAGTTGGAACTAGTTTAACTGACTTTAACTCAACTAAACTGAATTAATTAATTACAACTCAAAATAAACTCAATTAGGGCTCCTATAAAGTAGGGGACACTCTACATGACTCAAGTTAGACCCTGAGCTCGAATTAACTGAGCCAACTAAGTCAAATTAGCTTAGTTAACTAATACAAGTTGTCATGAGATGTGAAATTACAATTTTATTCCCAATTTAATTGAAGGACAAAATTAAATTAGGATTTTTTTATTTCATTTTCAACACTAATAGGCGAGGTACTCAGCAGCAGGAACTCGACCAACTGAGCCATCCCTTGGGGTTATTTAACTTTTAACTCTTAATATTAATTTCCCTCATTTTATCTTCATTTGCTTAAGATTTTATTTACTCTAAATATTGATTTATTAATAAAAACTTGTTTATAATAAATTGATATTATAGATATTTAATTATGACGTAATAACCTTAAAAAATATTATTTTAACTCTAATAATTATTAATTTTTATTTATTAATTTTTTTTTATTATATTTTACTAACAGTTATTTAATTAATATTATTACCCATATTAAATTAATGCGATTTGTTTTCTTTTTCTTAATACATTACATATGTATTTATTGAATATTATTATTATTTATCTTATTTGTAATTTACCTTTAAATTATTAATTGTGAAAAATTGTCTAAAGCAATAATAATTTTATCTAATTATTAATATTTTATAAATCGTTTAATTACTCCCTATGATGTATTGGAGATTTTGTGGTGAGTCTTTTAACTAGTTGAGTGTTAGAATAATTCCATAGTGGGCCATTTAGAATCATTGACGTTTCAAGTCTATAACAAGACTTATTATCAAGAACAAACAAGAGCACAAAGGTTACAGATTAATATAGAATGGAAAGGAAATAAATGAGCTAACCAGATAATCAATTAATTGAAAAATTAAATAAATATAAATATTTAACTAACTATCTGAAAATAATCAATATAAAGATGAATAATATTTTTATATTATTATATAATTTCTATTGTTATATTTAATTATTATATGGTAGTGTTTAATTGATTAATTAATACTAATATAAAGTTAATCATTACATAATAACATCATAATTTATATTCCACTTTAAATTTTTTATTTTAGTTAAATCATATTATATTATTACACTTTAATCATTTTTTATTATTAGTTAAAGGGGAATTATTAAGATTAATAAATTTTTATATAATTTTGGAATTTGAATATGATTATTAAAGTATGATACTATTAAAGTTGAAAATTAATTATATCTATCATTATTACCAATATTATTATTATTATATAATTTGCTAATTAAAAATTAAAAATATAAGTTAATATTAATAATGAATTAAAAATATAATGATAATTATAACCTTAAATTAATTTTTATAATTACTATGATCAATGAGGTTATTAATTATATAATCATTATTAGAAAGGTAAGGTGTTATTATTAGGAAAAAGGGAGATGATATGGTATCTAAGATAAGGGGTTAATAAGGAGGAAATGAGGGAAAATGAGAAGGGAAAGCAGAGAGAGGCATAAGAGGGAAATGAATGAGGAGGAGAAGGATAGGATGAAAGGCCAAATGAGGTCAAAAATCCTGGAGGGAACTAGCGAGAGAGGTGTTAGACAAGGTTGAGGGACATGAGTACTTGAGAGAGTAAGGGGATCCAACTTCTACTAACATCCAAGCCCCCGACTCTATTAAGATTGCGAGGATGCTTTATGATTTCAAGGGCTTCACAAATATTCCGCTTGTATTGATGTTTTTCTTTAGCAATAATCTTTTTGTATTTAAGAAAAACATGGTGGATTGTTTTCTCTGAGTAATTTGCAATAGATGAATATCTGGATCTACCATTTCTAATGTCACTGCAATGATCCTTGAGTTTGATCTTGAAGGATCTCTCTGTCTCCCCAATATAACATTCTCCATATGAACACATAACCTTGTAAACTCCTTTGTGTTGGGGGTGAACCAAAATGTCTTTTACTGATCTCATTCTTTGTTTGATGGTTGTTATGGGTTTGAAAGAGGTACCAATATTATTCTTTCTAAGAACCCTAGTTGATCCAGGTGGATATTGGTGGCCACCCACCAAGTCCACTTGGACCCACACCATTGTTTCTTTCATCTTTTCAGTTTCCTTAATTGTAGCACAATTTACTATTTTTAGTAGTTTTTCGGATCCTAAACTTCTAGTGTCGTTTTGAGGCCCTAAACGGCGTTTTTTGGGAAAATTGGGAGCAACATGGCTCCATGGACTAATGTTTATGTTCCCAAAGTTATAGTTCTCGGATAGATCCTTCTAACGAGATATTGTGCGTGTTAAACAAAGATCGTATGCCAAAGTTACGACCTCCGGAAGTTGATGTACCAATTTAACCAAATGGGGCCCACAGTTTGGTGTTTCAATCTTCTAGGGTTAGGTTTTTCGATGTTTTAGGGTTTTCCATTGTTTCTCAACAATAAATAGGCCTTTGAGCCTCATTGTAACACAGTTCAGAGGCATGTAGTTGCCACATCTCTTCTGAGAGATAAGCTACCATTGCCCTAGCTAGTTTATTTCCATTTCTGTTTGTAAGCATAATTTCAATATTTTGCAGTAATGAAATGAAGTGTTATTTCTGCTGCACCTCTATATGTATGGTTATATTTGTGATTTGTTGCATTCCTTTTTAAATTCGGATCAGTGGTATCAGAGTGGTCTACTTTTTATCTGTCTTTCTTTGCATGTCCCCAACGAGGTCGGGATATAAGGAGTTAGGAATTGAACTATTCAAACCTTTGCAAGACCAACCTCGCAAATCCCGATGACCTCCTATGGTGGATGAAAAGAAAGACAAGGGGGAAGGATATCTTATCAAAATCTTTCTCGAAGAGGCGCTCGAGTGACAAAGGAATGCAATGATGGAAAACTTTGGCCAGATTCTTCAGTGGCTACTCAGGGGCGACACATCTACTAACACATATTTCATTAAATTTGGAAATATTTTATTACAAGGACAATGGCTAGAATTGAGTTTTTTTGTTATTTTGAAATTCTAGATCCATCATTTAATTCCAAATTTAATGAAATATGTGTTTACTTCCAGCAGCTACTCTAGAAGAGCCACACCCTTTAAGGTACAAGTGAACTTTGACATTATCATATTGGAGGGTCAGATAGATGCAGATGTCGTAGATAAATGGTTAAATTTGCTAGAAGGGTATTTTTCTGTTCATGATTTTTTTGACTGGGAAAAGATTACTTTTGCTCTTCTGAAAGCCACCCCCCACGTCAAGGACTAGTGGGAAACCTACTCCAAGTAGAAGGATAAAAGTATGGCTTCACTGTTTTCAGCCGCACCCACTTGGAATTCATTCTGGATTGCCATCAAGGAGTAGTACTACCTTGGTGGAAGCTATGAGGATCAATACATAAAGTGGACCATGCTGCGGCAGGGAAGGGACCAATACATGCCAGAGTTTACCAATATTTTCCATACCCTTTGCACAAAGCTGGGTATCAAGGATCCAGAGCAGCATTTGGTACTCAAATACTGCGACTACCTACACAAGTACATCCAGGAAGAAATAGAACTCCTGAACATCTCCTCGCTCGACACGACATACCAATATGCTGTCAAGATTGAGCAAAAGTTTAAACAGAAGAAGCGAGACTTTGGATCCATGAATCCAAAGCAAGGGAAAGGTGCCCCCAAACCGCAGAACAAAGGACAAAGCCAAGGCAGTGCGGTCCAAGACAACCCGCCAAAGCTGCAAGCAAAGAATAACGTCGTGAAGCCGAAAAAGGACACGGGAAAGTGGTGTGAGTTCCATAAGAGCTCCACTCACAACACAAGTGAGTTTCGATCCAAGCAGTCATCGGTGGCTGAGCTAAAGGTTTCAGAATCAGATGCATGTTTTGACTCTGAGTTAGAACCTGATAAGGGGAATGACAAAGGGAAGTAGATTATGGATGCAGAGCCCAACGCCATCGTTGCCACCACGAAGATCCAGAAGGAGGGACCTGAAGATCCAGAGGAGGAGAAGCGTCTCTTCCACTCCCAGATGTGGGTAAAGGGCTCCCCACTACGGTTCATTGTCGATAGCAGGAGCCAAAAGAACCTCATTTCGGCAGAGGTTGTGAAGCGGCTGGGCTTACCGACCACAACACATCCACAACTGTACACCATCGGGTCACTTCACCAAGGACGAGATCTTCACATAAGCTAGCATTGTCACCTTCCATACAACATCAAGCCCTTCACATATGAGGTATTGTGTGACGTTGCTCCCCTTGATGTTTATGATGTATTATTAGGACAACCATACTTGTGGAAGCGACATGCTGTGTATGAATCAAGGCCTTGTGTTTTTATTGTTACTTTGGGAAATAATTTGTACAAGATATCGAAGGTAGCACCGCCTACCACCATCTCTTTGGCAACTGCAAAACAATGCAGTAAGCTCATTTCCAAAACTGAGAAATTTGTTTTCCTGATCATACACCCTCAGGGAAAGAAGAAGACGGTGGCCACAACCTCCAGACAGGGCCCCTCCACACGGCAACTACAGATGGACAAGGTCGTGAAGGATTACGAGGAAATCTTCACCTCCCCCGCAGGGGTTCCTTTGCACTAAGGTCAAGCACTCCATCGATCTGACCGCAAGTGTGTTGCTACCCAATGGACCAATCTATCGATGCTCTGTTATGGAGAACGATGAAATCAAGAGGAGATTCAGGAGCTGTTGCAGAAAGGTCACATCCGTTTGAGTTCATCACCCTGTGGGAGCTTGATTGTGTTGGTACAGAAGAAGGATGGGACTTGGAGACTCTGTATTGACTATCGGGCGTTGAACAAGATCATTGTCCGTAATAGGTACCCGATCCCACAGATTGATGATCTCTTGGACCAACTGAAGGGGGGAAAATATTTCAGCAAGATCGATTTGAAGTCAAGATATCACTAGGTACCAATCGAACCCTCTGATGTGTGGAAGACTGCCTTCAAAGCTAAGGAGGGCCTTTTCGAATGGTTGGTTATGC
>APFE031715055.1:90429-124159 GCA_000404065.3 Pinus taeda | reverse complement strand
AATAAATAAAATAATAAATAATAAAATAATAATATTTTGAATTTTTTAATTTGACAGATGAGATTAAGAGATGTCTTGATCCTCATCGACAGTCGAGATCGTTTTGTCATGGATCACTCAAACTAGCCGTTGGGATTTTTTCCTTTAAATAGGGTGCTAGGGATCATTTGAGACGAATTGAAGATATTGGATCTGAGTTTTGGCTGAAGAAGCTCTCTCTTGTAAATATTTTCTGGTGCTAATAAAGAAGACTTTGGAGTCAAAGGCTTGCTGGTGTTACTCTCTTAAAGTGTTGTGAGCTATTTTGTTTTTTTGCATATTTTAATTTTCAGCCATTAATAGCAGCTTAATGAAGAGTATTGTTGAGCATAGGTATCTTGTTCACATGCTAGGGTTTGAGTCGTATTAGGGTTTCTGATGTAATGGCAGGTATCTCCATTGTTTCTGAGATCTCATACTGCTTTTTCTCTCTTTATTGACAGTTGAAATGAGCTGTGCAGGAAACCCTTGAAGATCAATGGGCGTTTGGGGAAGTTCTCGGCTGAACCAGCTAACTCCCACAAGCATTTTTTGCAGGGCCCAGCTAGTTTTGATCCTGGGTCAATCATTTAGTTTATTTTATTATTTGCATGAGAGACTTCTAATGCATTTCATTAGCAATCTGAAACTTTTCTGAAAATATATTTGAGGATAACTGATAAATCTGGCTTTATAGAGCTAAAATTTTGAAATTTTTTTATCGATCTGCAGGGTTTCGTTTTAAATTTTTTTTTGCATTTTACTTCTGGGTTTTTTTTTTTTGTATTTTTTTTACAGGTTACAAGTACTTTTGGAGCAGGGAAAATTATATATAAAATTTCGTGGAGAGTTTCACCCGTTCCATTTCAGCAAACCACAAACGCACATTTCATTTTTCTGTTGGCCAGCATTCAGCTCTCAGCATAACCAGCGTGCTGCCATCTTTCTCCTATGCAGTATAAAATCGCATTGTTTTTACTTTCAAATCCGGAATCATAACATCCAGGCTCACGTTTTTACTGAGTCCTCCTTGCGTCATTGCTCCATCTACTGTCTTTTGCTGCCATTCGACCCTTCAAAGCTGCGTTGGCTCCCATAAATGTAATCATTTTTTTAAAAGCACCTACATATTCCTCTCCTTCTCTATGCCAAACTGCAATCTGCTCCACATCCTTAGCCATCAGCGTGCAGCTACTCATCCATCTCTTTCATCAACGTTACCACCTGCACACTCAACCCTCACAAGCTGCCTTCAAACGCAACTTCCCACAGCTAATCCTCACGTTGTCGCTGCCTCATTCTGATCCCTGCGCACATTCCTCCCAACTCCCATTTTCAACTGCGTCCCGCATCAGCTCCACGCAGATCTCTCCGGCAACCTCCTTGGACCATCGAGCCACCTGCGTTTCACATATATAAACAAAAAACATTTCAATTTTTTTTTTTTTTTTTTACGTATGTCAGTTAGCCTGGGGTTTTAGATGCATTTTTTTTAAGTTTCGATTTTTTATTAGTTTTTTTTTGGGCTTTAGAAATAAATTTCTTTTATTAGAATCGGTTTTATTTTCGTTGTAGTTTAGAACTTTAAAAGTTTTGTTTTAGATTTTTAGTTTTAAAGTTTGAAACTTTATATCAAAAGAAAATATATATATATTAATATAAAATATAAAATTCGATTTTTCATTTTTTTTTAATTTTGTTTAGTTTCGTTTAGTTTAGATTTTAGGTTTAGTTTTATTTGGTTCGATATGCGTAGCATAGTTTAGATTATTTAGATTCAATTTTTTTTGAAAATTCAAAAAATTCATAAAAATTCTTTAGGTTTTTCAAGTAGGTTTTAGATTTGCTTTTTAGCTTTTTAATAATAAAAAATTTTCAAAAATATAAAATAAAAAAATATATAAAAAGGGAAATTTCTTTTATTTTATAGTTTTAGATTTTTCATTTTTGGTTTTAAATTTTTACCTAAAAAAGCATAAAATATATATATTGTGGAAATTTTAGCAAATTAGCTCAGGGGTTTTATCTTTGCTGGAGCTAAAAAAAATTTGATGTGGGGTTAATGCTTATCATTTTTTATGTGGTTAAATATGCCCGAGTGACCATTTTAAGATTAGCTATATGAATATTACTTTTTTGAAATTGCGTGGTTGATTAAAGCGTTTATCTTTCGAAATTTTCAATCTCTGGAATATTGTTATTAAGTTTTAATTGCTGAATCATTATAAGAGCATTGTGAATTTACTGGATATCTTGCATTATTCAAAATTAACTTGATGATAAATGGTTATTCCACATTGTTTATATCTCTGCAGCATCTGGTAATTAATCGTTTAAACATTAACTCCACAAGGCACTGGTCTTTTAACCTCGATAAAATCTATTAAGTGCTTTGCCCTTTCGTGTCTCCCAAACCAACTGGTTCGCAGTCGGTTGTCCTTTTCCCACAGGGTCTACCCCCCTTAGCCGTGGGAGACAGGCTTAAACGAAGAGATCGAGGATCAGAGTGACAGCCTCCGGTCTGAGCGTTGTCGTGTCAATCTGTGCGACAACAACTCTGATGGTACTCCAGATGAAATCGAAAAGGTCGTTTGCCTTCTCGCAGTCCCAAAATTGACTCATATAGTCTCGTAATGGTTGCGAAGGTCTTAGATATGCCAATGTCGTGGAGAGTTTGGAACAAGACCTCCCTCTGAACTATGTCAAATGCTTTCTAGAAGTCTACAAAGCAATTGTAGGCATTCGAAGAGTGATGATGAGCCTCCCCAATAATGGCTCGAAGAGTGAAGATGTGAGCAATTGTCTAATAGACTGGTAGTTTAGCTGAAAACATACTTGTCCTTGAGCCCTAAGATGACGACTACAAGGCCTCCCTCCGAACTATGTCAAATGCTTTCTGGAAGTCTACAAAGCAATTGTAGGCAATCGAAGAGTGATGATGAGCCTCCTCGATAATGACTCGGAGAGTGATGATGTGAGCAATTGTCTGGTAGTTTGGCTGAAATCCTGCTTGTCCTTGAGCCATAAGATGGCGACTCTCCAATTCCTCAAAAAGCCATTGGTATAAGATTGTGTCATAAAGCTTGGAGAATGTACGACCCACCATGATAGTTCGATAGTTGTTTGGATTAGAACTACTCCCTAATTTGTGGATTGGATGAATAATGTGTTGTAACGAACAAAGTTCGTATACTTCAACGGTATGCTCTGATACCAAATGAAGCGAACAAAGTTCGTACTTCTCATTAAATACGCCAAAAGACTTGGAATATAAAGATATCCATTGAGGATACAAATATTATATATTAAAATGTATGAAGAATGATGATACAATGAGAATCAGGGTCCTGTATATATAGCCAGGTAAGTACCCTTTCACTAACGGTTATGTCCTTAGGGACATACCTTTTCATTAATTGCTAAAGAATTAATCATTAATCTTATTTGTTGTCTTTTACATTATTTGTGTTTATTTTTTTATAAATTTAGTTTGTTACATTGCGTTCCCCTTCAAAATGCTTTGTCCTCAAAGCTTACTGATGAAAGATCGGTTCTCTTCTGTTGATCAACATATCTTCTTATTTTTGAGCTTTCATCTTTGTTGATACAAGACGATATGATGTTCTGAGCAATAGACAGAATTGTCGTACTGAAAATGAATCAAACCATCCTAAATTAATCTTCTAGAAAATCTTCTGACCCTTAGAGCTATGTAGTGAATAGTTATCGTATGACTGGATTGAGCTCACTTCAATATTCTTCAGAACGTAAGTTTGTTTATGTTGTGCATGATATAGATTTGTAGATTGATTAAGGTGTCTACTCTTGTGATTCGGGTGTAGATAAGGAATTTTTCTTGTTTGAACTTCTGTAAATGTTTTTATGGCAGTTTCCTGATCTCCTTCAGGCATTGTTGTTGTTGACTTGACTACTGAATCCTCATATGAGGTGTCTATTGTTTGAACTGCAACCTCTAAGTACATCTTTACTTCAGTAGAATTTGGATTTGCCTGAACTGTGAGATTAGTGGAATCGATGTTTGTTTCTTCAGTTTGGACTGCTACATCTGGAGATTTTGATGCTTCCTTTGCGACAAGTTCTTTGAACCTATTCGTCAATGTTTTACTTTTGTCTTTAAGTTTTTTGATCTGTCTGAGCAGATTTTGATTATGATTTTTGAGATGTAAGCATTCTTCATTCTCTAAGTCGACTTTATTTCGGCCTTCACCCTTCTCATCTTTTAAACACTTGATTTGTTCTACTAATGTTTGGTTAAGGCTCTTTAAACGTAAATTTTCTTCTTCTTGTTCTAATAAACGCTCCTTGAGTTCCTTCTTTGATGCTTTAGCTTTCTTGACTTGTTCAAGTAGTTTTTCTTGGTCATCTTTGAGGCGCGAAATTTCCTTGTCTTTGCTGCAGATGACTTCTTCAAGCTCTTTTTGCTTCTTTGATATAGTTTTTTTGTTATCTTGAAACATCAAGTCTGAGATACCTTTAAGGTCTTCTAATAAAGATTCTATTGATTTTGATTTACTTATTGTGTCTCGAAACATGACCACCTTCCCTTTATAATGAAACGTCAAAACTTGTTTCTTTATGTTTAACATGAATGTACCCAAACCCTTAAGCCAGGGTTGACTGAGTATGATGTCAGTGTTTTTATCTGTCGTTACAACATGAAATTGAGATATGTAGTCATAATGACCTATTGTCACTTGTAGATCACTAATTTTATACTCATTTTGGTCAAAAATATTTTTTTTTACACCAAAGCTTAGCTCTGGAGTTAATAGTTGATTTGCCAAGTTGATGTTGATATAATTTTTATCGTTGCTTGGGCTGATGGCTGCATTAACTTCTCTTCCTTGGATACTTCCTTTTAATGTAATTACTTCGTGATCTGTAACTGAAAGAGCATTATAGGAAAACCTTCCTTTCTTCGTCATTTTAGAATTGAGCTCCATTTTTTTCAATGATTAATCCCATTTTGTTTTGTCGAGATGTCTTTAGGTATATATTTAAAGTTCCTTTGGACTTTGTACTTCAAGCCTCCTTAAAAAGTGCCTTTTTAATATATTTTTTTTATAATTCTTCAAAACTCTTTTAATCGAATTTCCTATTATCCTTAATATTTCAAAACTCCTTTGTATTCTTTTTATATATTTTTACTTACACTTTTTTTCCTTTTGTACTTTAAAAAGAATATTTAAATATTGTTTCAATTGGCTTCTTTTAAGAACCTTCTATAATAATACCCGCTTTGTGCTTGTATATATTTTCAATAATTTTATGACTTGAAATTTTCTTTAAAGACCCATTTATAATATACTACTTCTCTTTATATATCTTTTAGTTATAATATTTTCTTTTCCTTTTTGAAAAGTTACAACCCTAGTGAAATGTGGCTATTCACGTCTTTTGGGTATAATATAAAATATATGTTCACTTATGTACTTTAGACTCAGTTAATGTTCTCCATGTAAAAAGTAAAACTTACCATTCACATAAAGAGAGTTTGTATTCCTTTTGTTTTTCTTACTCTTAAAATACCATGGGCAATTACCATGGGTTTCTAAAACCTCGGTTAAAGTTCTGCATGTAAAAAGTAAAACTTACCATTCACATAAAGAGATTTTGTACCATGGCAATTACGATGGGTTTCTAAAACCTCGCTTAATGTTCTCCACATAGAAAGTAAAACCTACCATTCACATAAAAAGATTTTGTGTTCCTTTTGTTTTTCTTTTACTTTTAAAAAACCATGGGTTTCTTTTACTTTTAAAATGCCGTGGGCAATTACCACAGGTTTCTAAAACCATGGGCTTGTAAACCACTTAATGAAATAATATTATTTACTCTTCCTTCTTTTACATATAGTTTTAAATATATTTGGAAAGATTCCCTCTTAACTTTATCATGCACTTTTTACCAATAATGTAAAACCTTTTTATATATATGAATGTTCTCCTTCAAAATTCACATCGGACTATATTTATTTATTTATTTTAAATCTTTTTTTTAATCTTTATATGTACTTTTTCTTTTTTCTTTTTTCTTTTTTTTTTCCTTTTTTTTTGAATTTGATTTTTTTTCTATATTTTTTTTTAATCTTTGTTTTTTGGCTTTTTATTTTCTCTCCATATATATATTTACTTATTTTTATTATTATTGAATGGCCAAATGCTTGATAGCAAAATGGAGAAACCCCAAATTCTAGCCAAACGCTTGATAGCGAAATGGAGAAACTCCAAATTCTTGTAGCGAAATGCTTCAACGACAACAATATTGATGAATTTGACGGTCAAAGACCTGGATCGGAGAACACGACTTTGTGCAGCGGTGGAGCGGCCAAAGGATCAACTGCTCTGATACCAATGTAACAAACAAAGTTCGTATATTTCAGCAATATGCACTAATACCAAAGGAAACGAACAAAGTTCGTACTTCTTGTTAAATACTCCAAAAGACTTGGAATATAACAATATCCATTGAGGATACAAATATTATATACTAAAATGTATGAAGAATGATGATACAATGAGAATGAGGGTCTTGTATATATAGCCAGGTAAGTACCCTTTCACTAATGGTTATGTCCTAGGGACATACCTTTTCATTAATTGCTAACTAATTAATCATTAATCTTATTTGTTGTCTTTTACATTATTTGTGTTTATTTTTATATAGATTTAGTTTGTTACATGTGTCTTGTCCAAGAGGAGGGGAAGCCCGAACACACCACACAGTTAAATAAGTCTGTGATATAAGACTGAAGAAACAGGATGCCATGTTTAAGGAATTCAGCTTGAAGCCCTTCCTCATCAACTTCTCCGTTAGTACTCATAGTTCTGACTGCTCTCTTCATGTCCCTCTTAGAAAAGAGAGTGGCATAAGGAGGGGGGATGCATATAATATCCTATAGGCTGTCCAGGAATGTCGAGATCGGATCAGCAAGCAGTAGAGTTTTCCCAAGTCAGTCAGGACAAACACAAGGTTGACCAAGTTTGAAATCTGTGGATCATGAGTATGGATCAGATCGGCAAGCAGAAGACTTTTTTCAAGTCAGATGAGTCAAACTCAGGCTTAACAGAGTTGAACGCGGTCAACGTCATTTTGACTCACCCACGTCCCCAGGAATACTATAAAAACCATAGTTTTAAAAACTGACTGGTTTGAACAGTAACTGGTAAAATCCAAATGTGCAAGGACATTCATCCAAATGTGCAAGGAAATTCATTCAAGTGTGCAGGGTTCAGCGGAAGAAGAGCAAGGGTCAGAAAAGGAGAAGGATACAGCAGCCAGCAAGATAGAAGGACAGATTTTGAGGGTTTGATCAGCTGGAAATAATCCAGTTTTTGTTGTTTGTATTTTTCCTCAAAGGGCCATTTTCCCAAGAAGGGAGCCCTTGTATGCTGAAGATTTATTAATGAAACAGCAGAATTGAAGGGCAGAAATCTAACTGGTCAAACCAAGCATGCAAGGACATTCATCCAAGTGTGCAGGCTTCAGAGGAAGAAGAAGGGGCGTCAAAGGAGAAAGATCTGGCAGCCAGGAAGATGGGAGGACAGATTAAGAGGGTTTGATCAGCTGGAAATATCCAGGTTATGTTGTTTGTAATTTTACTCAAAGGGCTATTTTCCCAAAAAGGGAGCCCTTGTATGCTGAACATTTATTAATGAAACAGCAGAATTGAAAAGCAGAAATCGAACCGGTCAAATCCAATTGTGCAAGGACATTCATCCAAGTATGCAGGGTTCAGAGGAGGAAGAAGGGGCAGCAAAGGAGAAAGATCCAGCAGCCAGCAAGATAGGACAGATTTTGAGGGTTTGATCGGCTGGAAATAATCCAGGTTTTGCTGTTTGTATTTTTCCTCAAAGGGCCATTTTCCCAAGAAGGGAGCTCTTTTATGCTGAAGATTTATTAATGAAACAGCAGAATTGAAGGGCAGAAATCTGTGTGTGCATGTGTATGAGATTGGTGTTATTATTTTGCTTCCATTGTTATCTTTTTAATTACATTTTAAAATCTCAGTAGTTCTTTTAATCAATGAATATGCAGTAATTAATTTTTCAGCAAGGTATTTACTAAAGAATAATTAGACAGTAGTTGAGGTTAGGAAATTAAAATTCGCCACATAGTTACCACCTTTCACCTAACCTCAACACAAGTGGACTAAAGCACCCTACAGCTACCAGTCAATTGCACAGTACAGGCACAATACCATATCTATTATCATGTCGAAACCTCATAATAGATCAAACTCACACAACAACATCATCACTGTAGGAGACTAGCCTAGATATGCATTGCTAGATTCTTCCCGACCTTGGATGTGAGGATATTCCCAGTTCATTAGTCTCTACCTCGACCAAAAGCAAGAGCATTCAGATGTTGCCAAGAACTTCCCTCAAAGGCACTCGCCTGAGCAGTGAGGGCATTATTCAAAACACACTTGGCATCAACATCTGCACTACTGATTCAAATGATGAGCAAAGGTAGCTTTCTCCCCCCTTACATTCCACCTCATTCTCAGGATGATGTCTCTTCGATGCCACTTCTTCAGATCTAAGGTTTGTCTTGGTTTAACACACTTACTGATATGCATTACACCATTTCATGTTGTTATATTGTGCTCACTTTAATCTCCTTTTAGAATGTGCTTCATGCATTCCCCTTTTGGCTATAAATTTGTGTCACGGCCTGTACTCTAGGGTTCCTTTGACCTATTTTGGCATTTTGTGGACATGAAAATTTCTGTTCATTTCATTTCTACAAGTGTTAGGACCAGTGTTGAAAACATGTTATCAGCCATATCGGAGAAAATATCGGCAAATATTGGCATGCATAAAAAATGCATAATATATTCATTTTTTCAGATTTTTAAACATATAAAGCAATAACAACATGACATAAACACATTGGCACATAAATATGAAGAAAGCACTGATATACGTGATGTCAAACAGAAATGATACATCAAAGGCGATACCAAATCCTGTTGATCCTTGATAATTGTCCAATCAAGGACTCAAATGTGGAGAACCAATACAAAATAATATCACATATATAAAAGTATCTCATCATCATAAGTTATATGTAGCAAAACAAATAAAACTAGTAGCTATCTATCTGAAATCAGTGCCCTCTCACTCTTTTACAGGAAAACATAATGGGTTGTTGTCCAAGCCTGCCCCAAGTAGTAGAAGGCCCTAGCCCTGCCCTTGCCCCTGCACCTAATGTCAAATAATGAGTGCTAGGTATGGAGTTGTGCTCTCCTATATCTATAGCAGATGGTGTTGATGTTGATGCTCCCACAGTCTCCTCTGCCTCCTGCTCCTCCTCCTCGTGTTGCTCCTCCTTCAAGTCCTCCTCCTCTTGTTGCCCCTATTCTAATGGATCTTCTGGCTCTAACCATGGAAGTGACTCCTCCAAGATGGGCACCTCAAACTCCACCCTCCACTGAGACAATATATCAATATTGTCTAAGGAAATGCCATCGAGATCCATTGGTGTTTCTATTTGCTTCACTCGAAGTCGGATATTGTAATGCACATACACTAAATCACTCGAAGTCTTGACTCTTAACTCTTGACACTTGAGGGTCATAAATTAAAAATTTTAAATTACAATAAATGTAATTGCTCAACTGAAGGCTAAAGCTCAAAGTTATACTCGTTGCACTTTTTTGAGTGTATTTTTTCAAATATACTCCAATTGCGCTCACACCCTAAAGATCTACATGTTTGACTCAGGATTCTTATGGCCAATTTCTGCAAATTTGGTGCTCTTGCACCATAGCTTGGCCACCAAATATCTACAACAAAATAAAGAAATTAAAAAATCAAAAACTTAAAACATAATTAAACTTTCAAATAAAAGTTACATAATGAAATTTTAAAAATCTAGAATTATAAATAAGGAAATCCTAAATTGAAAATTCTAATGAGTGATGACTTGTCACTTACGTGGCATGAAGAGGGTCCTTCCCCTAATAGCATCATCAAAGTCAAATAGGCCAACACAATCCCGATAAAGCTATATCTCGTGATTGATTTTGCTACGAAACTCAGGATCAAGTACCATCCTCTGAATACAGAAATGGAGCCCTTCCATCACCTCGTCATCAAAATCAATGGCGCATTTGTTTGAAAATGCGGGGTCGAGAAAGACTGTTGTTGCATGAATGGGTCGATGAAGCATCCCTGTCCACCGACTATCAATCACATCCCATAACATGATATGTCTATCAAGCCCAACAAAACCCTTGTCTGCATAATAAGAACGAATGACCTCCTTGGCCCTATCCATGGCCTCATACAAATAAGCCATTGCAGGCTTGTCCCCATCTATCAATCTTAGAACCTTTACTATAGGTTCACTAACTGAGCATGCTTCTTCTACTCATTGCCAAAACATGTCAGAGTACACCATTTTTGCAATGGCTCTCCCGTCCTATCTCCTGTTGTATCTACAATCATGCCACTCATTAGAAACAAACATTTGCTTCAACTCGAACTGGCATCGAAGCAAAGACTGAAGAGTAATAAAGTTGGTGGCAAAACGTGTGATTGCAGGACGCTGCAACTCCTTGTTTCTAGTGTACCTCCTCATGAGGGTAAGAACAAAAGCATGGTTATAAATAAACTTGGGGACGCTCCTAGCCATATCAATCACCTCCTTGATGAAGAAGAGTTTCCCCATATCTCATGCAGCAAATCAATACAATGTGTTGCACACGGAGTCCAAAACAATGTGTGGTGCCTCTCCATAAGCATCATGTCAGCAGACAAATAAATAGCTGCATTGTCTGTTATGACTTGCACCACCTTTTGCACACCAATCTCCCGAATGAACCCATCTAACAACTCACATATCGTTGATGCATCTTTGATATGTGTTGATGCATCCACTGATTTAATAAACATGGGTACCCTTAGGAAAATGTACCAAGAAATTTAAAAGGGTCCTACCCTTCCTATCTGACCAACCATCAGACATCACTGTGCATCCAGAAACTTCCCATGTTTGTTTCAACTCCACCAATCTAGAATTGATGTCCTGCTTTTTTGCTTGAAGAATTGGCCCCCGCAACTCCTCATATGTAGCACTTTTGTACCCTGGACCCACCACAGCAATAGCATCACACATTGGCTGCCAAAATGGACTGGTTTTGGTGATGCTAAGAGGTAAGTCACTCCAGAAAAGACACCTCCCCATAACTCTATCTACTTCTTGCTTCTTTTTTTAACAATCGATTTTATGTAAGGTTGTGCTCCATGTCCTGTTCGTGGAACAAAGAGTGATGACCTCGCACTAGCAATAGCAGGTGATGTTGTGGAGCCTCTCCCACTACCCTCGGCCTCAAAATCAGAAGAAGATATCCTAAAAGATCTCCCTGCACGTTCAGCCTTGTTTCTTTCTGCCTCTTCCTTCTTTCTGTCTTTTTCATTAATTGCTCCAAGAGCTTTTTGTATAAGCTCCGGACTAGAAACTATACAAAGCCCAACATCATGTCCAGGGAGTCTAGCCAGATAGTATTTCAATTGCGTAACCCCTCCTATCATCCTAGTCCCACACAATTTGCATGATAGATATGCCCGATTTGTTCCACCATCAAGCTCGCCATACTCCCAAAATGGGTCCAACGCTCTTGGCATATTTGTAGTGAGCAAATTCAAAACTAGGGCACCAAAAAAACAAAAAATTGGAATTAATGATTAAAGTTACGCCACCCATACACAAAAAATAATAAGTAATAACCACCTCATTTTACAAAATAACTTTTTTGCTACATTATTTGCAAAGTGAATTCAATGAAAAACGACAATAAGAGGGTGCATTTGAAAGTTAAGAAAAAGAAATGGAGTTTGTTCTCCAAATATGGAGAAAACCCTTGCATTGGTTCATGGGCATGAAAATCATAGCAAAAAAAAATGTTGGTAGGCAAAGAGACAAGCAAGAATAACCCTAAATCTTTGAAAAAAAATCATTAACATAAGGGTTTTTAAGAGCATACCAACCCACGGGGCTTTGGATTGACGGTGAATGGGTGCACTGTTAAGGCACTCCTTGCGATAGGTCACTGGTTCAAATCCTCCATGGGTGCTTACCTACCAAAAAAAAAAAGAGCATACTTGTTCATGGAAGAAATGAAGATTGTCTCGTTGTTCTTCAATCTTTGATCAACAAAAAATTCATAGTCGGTGGTGATAGAGGCTCTTCAATCCTCAATTCGTCCTTGACAACCACCACAACGCTCTCCCCTTCCTTCTCCAACACTCAAAAAACCAAAATGAGCAAAAAAAACCATTAATTCCCTTTTCTAGCCACGTCCCAGCCGGCCCAATGATATTTTATATCGTTGTGCGATATTTTCATGAGATATCAGCAATGTCTCAAAAATATCGCGATATTTTTGGGGAGCAAAAATATCGCAATATTTTATCGGCGATATTTCGGCTCCCCGAAAATATCGCGATATTTCCAAATATCAGCGATATATCATCGATATTGTCATCACAGGATAGGACCACTCATTGTATGGACGAAACTAGACTTGAGGATAGCATTCTCTCAGTCATTCAATCAAGTTCGCATAGCATGCTAATGGTAATAACTATTTTTCTTTTGTGCTTGTCATTCAAATGTGTAGAGTTGGGCACCAAAAGTGATCACAAGCACCCATACCTTGCTTCAAAATTTATCGTTGGAGATCATCAGCATATTCGACTTCACTTGTTTGTCATTTATAGATACCTTATAAGTTATAATCAAGGAAACTACATGAACTTGATTGAGGGTGTGCTTGTATATAAATCTACTAACAGATATCATACAAGACCCTGGGGTAAGAGGATGATAGATTGAACCAATGTTATCGAAACTGGACCGGAACCAATGGAACCGGCCGGTCCAACCAGTTTGGGAGTCAAACCAGTCCGGTTTGCGGTTTCGAAACATAAATGGTTGGTTCAATATCGAACCAGCCGGTTTTGGACCAAAATGGCCCGTTCCATACAATGTGACCAAGGACAATACAAATGCAAAATTTAGAAAAAAAACAATAAATTTTTAGTGGGCCAGCCTAATATTCAAGGATATGGCCCTATAATTGCTATGAAAATAATGGTAATGTTAAATTCTAAACATCCTTTTACTTCAATTTTTAACATTAACAATTTTGACTCAAGATATTTGGGAGTGGTTCTGACTTCATTGGACTTCATATGGAGAAAGTAGAATTTTAGATCTCATTCAAAATCCAACAAACTTAATAGTTTTTAAGATTTCAGGACAGGGGAGATTGCAGCGTTTGCATTGGATTTTGTCGTGTATCAAGGTATGGAACTAGCATTTAGTCAAGAGCACCAAGACCACTATATACCTTTGGTGTTAGTGGCACTGATTGTTGAACTCCTCTATCATGACCCTAGTAAAAATGTACCGATCACTCAAACAAAATCTCAATTTGGCATGTGAAGATTTTTATATCGTATTTTAATTCTCAAGGGTGATATTGATGATGAAGATCCCAATATAAGCAATGATTTTGGTGATATGTAGGTGTTTGTTGTAGTGTGATTTTTTTTTACACTAGAGGCCATCTAGAACTTCTTTATTGATGTATTTTTGGTTATATGCACTCTTCTTCAATCTGGAAAAAGTCGCGGTAAAATCGCCATAAAATCGGCAAAACCCGAGTTTTTGAGCTGGCCAATGTTATTGGCCGAGTTTTTCACGATTTCTTAAAAATTGAAAAACTCGCAATTTTACCGTAAAAGTCACAATAAAATCTAGAGTTGATCCAAAAAATCACGTCAAGCGTCTGGGTATAAATGAATAGGGCGAAATTTTCACTCATTTTTCACTCTAACTTCTGCCATTCATCCCTGTGGAGAGAGGAGGTGTTTGTCACTGCGAAAGAGGAGGAGATTTACCAATTTTATGGCATGGATTTGGAGATTTGTGCACTGCTCAATGAGAGAGACACAAGGTGTCGATTTGCTGCTGCCAGGTATGTATTTTAATTTCTCTCTCGGTCATTGTAACACAAATGGTTTTTTAAACTTGTCTATCAATTTCTTTTTAGTTTGTTGTTGCTTTGAAATTTGAATCAAAACATTGTTTAGATTGAATCAAAACGTTTAGATTGTTTACATGTTTCAAAAATTCAAACCCTTGTTTAGTGAATCTGAGTGTGTTAGCAATTAACTTCAGTGAGGGAGAAGAGGCAATTAAAATTTTAAATTAACAATTACAATTATGTTTGCTTCTTATGTGATGGGAAATTTTTAATTTTTTTCAATTTTTTTGTCCCCAAAGTTCAAATTCAAGTTCAAAGTTTCAAACAAAATGCCAAGCAATTTGAAACCTTTGTGTGAATATGGTGAACCTAATCCTGTACTCGAGAGGAGAGTGGGGGGGGGGGCGGGGGGGGGGGGGTATTTGACTTGCAAGTTGTGTGGCAAGCATATGTCAAGGGCTATCAACAGATTAAAATTCCATCTAGGAAAAATTTCGAGGAAAAATACAGAACTTTGCCCAGATGCAACTCCAAAAATCATCTAAAAGACCATTAAATCACTGCATGATAAAGATGATGCCATAGACAACAAAGCAACGCTAAAAAGTCAAATTGTAGGGGCCTTGTTACCCACCACCCGTGGGTAATATCCATAAGAGAAAACTTTTCTCCTAGATGGTCCTCAGCCAGCAACCAACAACCCCTTGTAACCACCAGATAGCTTGATGTGCCACTATCTCCACCACCTATGCTAACCATATGCGCCCTCGCCCATCTGCCATGATCGTAGGCGTCCCTTATTTAGTTACCTTTGTATTGCGGCATGTCACTTGGAGCCTTCACCTAATGCCCCATTCCATTCCATAATTATTTCACATACCACCAGCCATTTGATGGATGTACCATGGACATGTCACCCCCTTAGAGGCTGAAACAACCTAATAGGGTCCATGGAAGGGACACTTGTACATTTTAAAGCCCATTATGGAAGGGCATGCCACTCGGAAATGTCCACTTGGATCCATGATTTGTAAGCTCATTTACTCAATTGCACTAATGTTTGGTTGTACTAGAAGGAGAGGAAACGCATTAGATCTTATATAGGATTGAAAGTGGGTCTTCGTCTGGGGTTTGGTTTCCTATATGGGGTCCAAGCCCTCCAGAGGGTCATATTGGCATTTGTTGGGTGAATGTTGAGAGCCACAGGTCTCCACCATAACAGAGAGCAGATTGCCACTTTATGGGATCCTTCAATTCCACTTATTCCTTGTTCGTGCTCCACCTATTGGGCAATGACGATGCACCTAGACCACCTTGCCCAATCAGCTCCACTCTTGAACCACACACTTAGCCGCTGATCCAGGGCCCAAATGAGGATGTGTCTCACCATGAGAGACAATGGGAGGGATTGCATCGTTCTTCCAGCCCTTACAGATGGGATATAGGCTTGTTCGATCCATTTAGAGACCATGAGCATGTATTGTGCCCACATTACCATTTGGGGGCACCACAGGTCATTTGCAAGGGGTCAACCACTTTATCACTATGTTTGGAGTTGATTCATTCATCTTGACACACATTGGACTCCACTAGGCCTCCTCAATGGCCCTTCGACCTATTGTATGTATTATTTTTCCCTCTTGGGAGGCTTATTTTTGTAATATGGAGCCATCTTGGTGGGCTTGTCACCAAGGAATGTTATTTTGGCTCATTATTTTATTAGTTGGGGCATTATCAGACCTTACTAGGCAAATCGAACCCCTTAAGGAGGATATATATTGATATGATGATCATTTTATTTGATTATCACTTGGATTTGGATTGGTATCTCTTCTTGAGAATTTCGCATTAGCTATTGAGGATGAATTGGAGATTCTTTGATGCATTTTGATGTTTGGATTGATGCTATTCTATTTTGCAGCTTCTCTCTTGCAAATATAATGGATGGATATACTTTTTGCGCCATGTAACTTTCTCCCTTATGCAAAACTTCAGTTTTATGTTTAATGTATGAAATACTACGTCATGATGTTGCTTGTGCTCTAAACTTACATGAAAGTCTTGAATTAGCACGTAGGCTTGATCTATTGCATGTGTTATCCATTGGGCATGAAAAGTGAATGTTCCTAAGGGTTATCATTGAAGATTCAACCTTGAAACTCCATTATTTTGACAAATCAAAGTATAAATCCTTGTTGTAGTTGGGTAGTTACTTCATTGGGGCATGTGAGGCTACAATTAGGCCCCTTGAAAGAGCAAAACCCTAAAATCAATCTCATCGTTGACTCCATTCTCCCAATAGACTAGGCACTAGTCTAGTCCTAGGTGATCACCAAAACGAAGATCTTTCTCACCCCCTTTTCTCCTTTCTAAGCCCTAACCCTAGTAGGCTTCCTAGGGCACCATACTAAATCCATTGTAGCCATCCAAAATTGATGAAATATGGTCCAGAACTACGTTGGTGTGTCCTTGAGAGGTCCTCCAATTTTCAAGCCATTCAGACAGTTGAATCTCGAGTTTTGCCAAGCCCTAGCTTGGAGACCATTTCTCCCTAGGCTTCCTTTGGTTAGTGGCTTCATTAAGGATCATTTCATTGAATATTAAAATCAAACCTCATCCCTTTGATCCTTTTTCTTCTCCCTCACTTGGTCAAGACCCTTTGTTTGAAGCTTCACTCTGAACCATTGACCTCGTTTGAGTCCACTAGGGCTTCTTTGTCATTCTGCAACCTTATCACTCCAATTTCACAAGGATTGCTTACAATCCCTATTCTTCTAGGATTCTTTGGTCTAGGACACTTCTTATTAAGAAAACTCCTCAACCCTAGGTATAGGTCTCCTTTTAGCCATTCTTGGAGAGTCATTCATCTTAGAAGGCAAACAATCCTTATCATTAGAGACTCTCCTTTCAATAGGCTCTTGGAATCACTACCTTCACACCATTGATATACTTCTCTTAGTGATTTCCCTAATATCGGGACTACTCCCATCGGTGAAAGTTCGTAAAGACCAAGGAGCTTTAGCTGAGGTGACAGTGGACTATTCCTCCATTGTTGCCCCTTGACCTAGTAGTTGCTCTATAGGAACCCCTCCTAGGACCCCTACTAGATTGAGTACTAACATTTTCGGCGTTGTTTTCAGTGACACAAGACATGTGTCTTGTTCCCCATATGACAATATTGATATATCACTCTTGGCGACTCCACCAGAAGAACGAAGCCCTAGTTATTCTTTAAATTTTAAGGTCAATGCTTGTCAAGTGGAGCAAGCATTTCTCTAGGCATATTCAAAGTAACTTTGGCGACGCCTATATCTCAATAGGAAGATGTTTTTCTTTGATAATGTTCCTGCTTTGGACATCACTAGCATCCCTAGGCACCCAAATCATGTCATGGGGAGGATGGTACGTGGGGTTCCCGTGTTTGATGGTGATCCACTCTGTACAACTGATCATGTAGAAAAATTTATTGTGCATACTTCAAAGAATAAAATGGTCCATCGAGATGTCCTTATACTGTTGTCCATGAGCTCTCTCCATGGTCATAATTCATGGTTGCATAATCACAAACCTAGGAGCATCTCATCTATTAAGAAGTTCTTTGATGGTTTTCTTAGACATTTCCAAGTATGCCCTACATTAAATATTCAAAAGTAAGCCTTCATTGAGCGTCATCATGACCATAGGAATCTAGATGGTGAGTAGGTAGGAGGGTCCTCCCTGGGTGCAAATGAAGAAAACGGTAATGAAGATAATTTTAAGAACATGTGTGATAGGGAGGATGAGTCTATGGAAAGTGAAGTTTAGGTTAACATTTCCAATAATCCACTCTTTGAAGACCTTAAAGAAGGTGACCCTGTAACCCCTTCAAAATTTGATATCAGTGATTACATACATATTGAAGAAGGAAAATGGGAGGTTCATGGGAATAGTTTTGACAAGGACCCTATCTATGACACGGATGATGATGATATCAATAGGACCCATGTCCCTCCTCACAATCCTGGGGTTGTAGTTGAGTTGCACGTGGACCCTTTCCTCAACTCTTCTTGTAATAAGGAATCTTTTATCACGCATAAGTATGATCATCATGAGCAACCTGCTTGTTGTGTCTCCCCATGACATCATTCTTCCTTTCCTTCTAATCATGACCCTATGGTGGCCATAAAGCATGATACAAATGATAAAGACCATGATGGGGATGATATGCCTAAGGTTGCCATCCCTTTGTTCCCTCTTCCCCCGTGATGCACCATGTGTGGTCATTTCATTTTTCTCGCCTCCCGCCCTTGTAACCTTCCATGTTTTCATTCTTGCCCTTGCCTTTGGATCTATTGCGTAAGCAGAAAGGCAGTTCTTTTCACATTGACTGCATGATGTGTTGGTTGCATTAGGTCTATGATTACACTTAGTACTTTGGCAATGTAATACGCATATTAAAGTAAAATGCATTGCATATTGATTTTCTCATTAGAACTAACATCACATGATATTATCATGTTATATTAGCTGCATTTAGGTTAAAATTTGGATTTAGAAATTTTCTTTTTTGTTGATTTATATGGGTGATGAGAAGACACCACAAAAACATGTTGCCTCATGTGTCTCGTCTTTGATATGTGTAGGTAACAGGCCTGCAATCCCAAGAGATTGTTGGTGTTCTCATGACCCCCTCATTCGAATATGTTCATGCACTCTACTAAGAGATCATGTCCCAGTTGGAACCAGATGTTACCCACCTCCGTGGGTAATCACTATTGACCACTATGTATCAACTACCCTATAGCAATACACATTTTTGCAAAGGAATTCTATCATGTTCGAGCAGTCAAATATCTAGGATTCATCATTATCATTCGTCAATTTATCAGAGTTGTAAACCCAAATTCTACAAGTTTATTGTAAATGATGCTAATATCATTGTTTAATTATGTAACAACACCAAGGTTAGTCTCTGATTTTGGCAAAGGATTTCATCCTAGGAAGTTTTTTAACCTCACCGAATTATGTGTTTCTA
Organism: Pinus taeda; assembly: GCA_000404065.3. Taxonomy (NCBI): domain Eukaryota; kingdom Viridiplantae; phylum Streptophyta; class Pinopsida; order Pinales; family Pinaceae; genus Pinus; species Pinus taeda. The sequence continues at coordinate 105,104 of APFE031715055.1, read as the reverse complement.
AATACGAATAATAGGCAGAGTTTTTCCTCCAGCTTAAACCCCAAAGTTAGGGTGGACTTAGTTGACAAGGTCTTAGGTGAGTCCTAGTGTTATATCAAGTCTTTTGTAAAAATGTGGTTCGGAATAATTTAAGCACATTTGGCTAATTATTTTATTGCAAACACACTTGGTCTATATTATATCATATTGTGTCGCAAAATTGGGTAAATTATTAAGGATCTATGTCTAAAGGTGTTTACCCCTTTCCAGGTTGAATTAGTTGTAATATCTTGATGTAAAAATATTTTGGTGCATGGTCCCTCATATTTAGATACCATGGTTAAAATATTTAAAGGTGGAAAAAATTATTACCCTTTAGTGTCAATTAATTAATTTTTCTAGCTAAATTAAATTAAAATCCTAAGTCAGAAAATTAATTAATTGAGAGTCAAAAAATAATTATTTTTATTTTTGGTTTTTTGGCAAAAAGCGGCAGAAATATTAGCCACAAAATGGTCAAAAAAATAAAATTGAGAGAAAAATAAAATTCTCTCCAAGTTGAAGAAAATTCGTGGGTCCAAAAGAAATCCAATTTCCAAGGTCTTTTATCAAAGAAAAAAAACATTTTTTTAACAAAAATCGAGCTTATGGACCAAGGTGATTAAGTCAAAAATTATTTTTTGAGAAAAAAATGTCAAAATAATATTGTTTGGACCAAGGAAAAGGGGAATTATTATGGAATTCGAATTTCTTCATCAAGATCAAGGGACGATATTTATTTTTGGCATGGATCAAGCACCAAGTAGTTGTTATTATCAAGAATCAAGTCAAAAATATGCAACTTATAGGACCTAACCATTTTCCACTATATCTAGATCTCTCTATTTTCTATATAAGGAACCTAATTGCTCCTCATTTGACACCGAAAATTTTGTAAAGAAGCTCTAAGTCAAGCTCCACCGCCATAATATTTCTCTGGAAATAATAAAGAAGGCTTTCGGGTTTATTTATGGTGGTGTTCCTCTTCTACTTCTTGTGGTAATATTTTTCTTAATCGTGTTCTTAATGCTCTACTAAAATTAAATCTTTATAAGTTATTATTTCATTAGTTAGTCGTTGGATTAACTAGTTGCACAGGTATCTTGCATTAGTTGTTGGGTATAGAGAAGCATTTTAAATAAATTGATCTCGCAGGTATCTCTAGATTTTTTTGAGATTTATTGTGTTATCTAACTTGATCTTGAGTGTGTTGCAATTTTTACGGTATTCAGAGCCTGGACGTGCGGGGTAGTATTTCGCTAGACCAACCCACTCTCAAGTCAAGAAGACTCAAGAGCCCATCTAATTAAATTTTGAAACTTATCTAACAATTTGTTTTGCAATGGATTTGACTATTGCTTACCATAAAAAATTATTATTTCTCTCATCTATTTGAATTTATTTGTGCTCCAATTGATAGATCTGCTAATTAGAGCTATTAATCACTAGACAGGGGAATGGAGTTGGAATCATGTTCCTCTTGATCTAGTCCATGGTTAATATTGTAGATTAATTTTTATCTAACACTTGTACATTTATTTTTTCATTTTTTTTGTATATGGTATTTGGACTTTCCTAATCTGGATTTTGCAGATCCAAAGTGGAGAGATAAGGGTTTTCTGAGATAAGGGTTTTGTTCACTAAGTGAATTTTGCAGGCATTGAAGACTAGAAAACTCTTTTTTTACCAATATTCACATGTTTGCAGGCCTGGTAGAGAACTTGGAAGGTCTAGTACTGAATATTGCCATAACAATTTCAGATCTGAAGCTTTCTCCATTGCAGACTCTAATCTTACTAAAAATAATAAATGCAAAGCCTAAAAACACTTCAGAATTAACTCAGAGCAATCACAGATCAATCACAGGTGCTTTGGTTATCATATCTTACTATTTTGAGGGCTCATTGGGGTTGTTAATGGGCTGATATCATTATTACAGTGGCTTGACATAAAATTACAGAGGTTTGATCTAACTTAACAGTGGCATCTTGTGACATATGTTCAGCATTAGACTAATCCTTGTGGTTGCAGGTATCTTGAGGAGCCTCACTGCTCTTTTGAGCCTAAAAGTTGTGGTTTGGTTCCCAAGATTGTCACTAAAGGAGGGCTGCTATTCCATGAGGTTTGCTTTTCCTCTCTATCCTTGACTGTCATCTTCATTCCAGATCTTAAGCAAGCTTTACAGTGGCTGTAACAAAATAATCAGGTTTAAAGTATTTTATTTCAGTACCTAATCTCAAGAACAACAACAATATTAGAGCTTAAAACACTAAAGAGCCATCATAAAAGCTTAATAAAGGTTTGGCTCTTGCATTTTGGTGACTGATCTAGAGCTACAGTGACTGATCTTTGCCTACAGTGGTACTTCAGTAGCATCTCTAAAGTCTTTGACACTGTTCCTAATTGGTTCTTGAGCGTTAGTTCCTTTTCCTTGCATCTTTGGTGACAAATTTGGGCTGTTAGAGTACTGATATCTTTGCTGATCCAAATTTGCAGAGGTCTAACTTCATCCTGCAGTAGCATATACGCACTCATTCTATCTCTAAATTTTGTCATTGATTTCCTCTTGTGCATTTCTTGTGGCTAGAAGGATAGCAGATTTAGTATTCCTCTGTTAACAATCTCATCTTGTGCTCTTCTATTAATGACCTATATTTAGTTGCTTCAGAAATCTGATATCAATTTCAGAGGTTTGTTCTTCAAGGTTGCAGCAGCACTTCCATAACTTCTCTTGGTCTTCTTGGCATATAAGGGGTATCTATCATTGAAGAAGCAGCCACTTTTTGTAGCAGTGACTCATCTCCATACCTTGAAAATCATTGAGTCAAGGAATTTCCTCTTGTTTTCATCTAGGGCCGTGAGCCTCTCTCATTGTCATCAATTTTGGAGGACCAGAGAGCTTGAAGTTTGATCCTTTAAGAAATTATTGTAGCTATCATTAGTGGGTCTACTTCTCCTTTGACAAGACTGTTGGTTTTGTAAAGCTATCATCTTCATTGTAAACTCCTGGAGTGAAGCGCCTTTCAATCTATCAGGAGGCTTTTTCCATCTCTGTAATTCTCATTAATAAAAGATATTTCTTTCTCATGGGGAGCTTGTCACCTAGATCCCTTGGCATCCTCCATCTCCTTATTTAAAAGGGAGAGCTAACATACTAACTCATTTCTGCCCACTAACTTGCATTTGCATTCTAACTTCATTTGCATTGCATAGTTTGATCTTTTTGTTGCATTTCATCATTTTGAAAATCACACATAGCAATCTCTTTGTCTTTTAGTTATTTGTGTTGATATCATTAAATTTCACTTGTTCCTATTCTTTATATCTCATAAGTGAAGAACACTCTAATAAACGCTATAACTAAAGACTTTTGAAATTGTTATCATTAAGAGATCATAAGTTTGCTTCATTGAGTTGCTAAGTTGATATCTCAATAAAGTTTGTTATAAGTGGTTTACATCTTTACATTGAAGCATATTGTCATCTCTTTGAAGCTATCTAACTTGGTCATCATCTTACATTTGCATCCTAGTTTAGATTGCATCCTTAAAATTTACCTCCAAGCCTAAGCTTGGTTGAAAGAAAAAATAGGACCGCCTTTCTTTTGTAGCTTGCGAACAATATATCCTCTTTTGTGGTTAACACAGTGACCTTGCAATCGTTAGAGTCGCAGTCTCTGCAGCACCGGAGGCATCGCGTGGTTAGATCTCAAGGGGAGGGATCATTAACCAAGCCATAGCTTGCTTCCCCTTCCTTTCTCTCAACAACTAGAGACTAGCCTCGAAAACAGCTAGGAGGAAGGATTCATCTAGATTAGGCATCTTAATTAAAATCACCCAAGATTTTTCATTTCACATTAGCTTAGACCTTGCATTCATTCCTTGTCAACCAATGGTGATTGAAATTGTGAGCTAAATAAATAATTTGAAAGTTTATGGAATCTGGAAATATCATATTTTCTTGCAATTGTCTTTCTTTAAGGTTCATTGCTCATATTTCGTTATCTTGGTCTTTAAACTTCTGTGTTAATTCTTCTTGCAGCATTGTTGCTATTGTAATTTGTAACTTTGATTATCTATTTCTTGGAAGTTTCTAAATTTCCATTGAGCATTGTAAAGGCACTAGTCTTTTACATTTATATCTTGTATCTACCTTATTGATCCCAATTGCATTTATCTTAATACACATTGCTCATGAACTCTCACACTTGCTTTAATTAATAATCAAGTTACACTAATAATAATTTCCTTGCCCTTAATCTCCTAGAATTCTTGTTCCAACAAGTTTTCCTTCATTATCATCCTTGGGGACTACCCCCCTTGACTTAGTTAGGAGAGGGTCTAAATGGAGTGAATAGGAATTTAGAGTGACAACCCCAGTTCTGAGCATTGTGCCTTTGGTGTACACTTTAGGCGACAATAGTATCCATAGGAGAAATTTTTTCTCCTATATGGTCCTCAACCAGCATGTTGAAATTTCTAAGTTTACTTTAGTTTAGAAACCCTTCATGCACTTTTCCTGATTTATTCCTACCTACTTATTATTTTTCTTTAACAGGTTATTTACAAAGTAAATACTGAAAATAAACACCAGTGCATGCTCAACATATTACAGATCAACAATTAAAAGAAACAAGAACAAACACACCACATGACACCATTATTTTTGGACCAATGTCCTCGGAAAAACCCAATGCAGGAAAATCGGTGCAACCATCTAAGGGTTTTCTTATTAACCAATATCAGAGTACAATCTAGGTGCCGAAACTGGCCTACCCAACAGAGAATTTCCTTAGCAGCTATACCTCACAGTTTGAGAGAAATCTCTTGGCTAAAACCCCGCAAAATCCTTCCGGCAACTCCTCAACACAAAATTGCTCTGCAACCCTAGCGTCTGCCCAAATCTGGACTGCGTCAGCCCCTCTCTGTCTCATGGTGTCCCTGCGTCAGCCCCTCTCTGTCTCATGGTGTCCCTGCGTCAGCCCCAGGAGGCCCTACATCAGCTCTGGGAGCCTCAGCGTCAGCTACGCTGGCCCCTCTGGTGCTCTACGCAGCACTTGGCTGCCTCTGCGTGGCCCTGCGTGAGCCCTTGCTGGGTCCGAGTCACCCTCCTTGGTCGTTGCGCTACTCTCTCGGCACAATCTCTACCTTCACTATTTCTCTATACACAATGCACCTCAGTTGCTCTCCCAATCATTGATTCTATCTCTCTTAGCAAACCCCGCTCTAGAGAATAGAATCATTGATCACTCTGGTGTATTCTCCAAATGACCCTCAAGCCTCCTCTTATACTTTTCCCGTTGACATACCAACAGCTGAGATTAAGTCCCTAATCAACAGCTAAGATTAAATCTGGCTTGATCCATGTCTTTTGGACCATTCTAACATAGATTCATATTAGTACACATTAATATTTTATTTTCCCTAAGTTTAGACTTAGGGACTCCATTAAAAATATTAATTATTTTAATATCTCCTGATCTGTTTAGAATTTGCCCAAGCCCTTTCTGGATATTGGAGATCTCATGTGCCCCAATCTCTCCACCAAATTTCGTGGCTAGAGCACATCTGATGCTACCGCAAATCAACACTCCCTCTTAGCGAGGACTGTGCTCTAGCAATACCCCTCAATGAGTATTACTCTGATCATCGAGCATCAGTACCTGTGTTGATGTTAGGCCTTCCTACCCAACATCCTCTGCACTGTTGCATCCTGTACTGCTGCCCATGGTTCTACCACTGCCACTACTGCATCTGTACAACAGTTCCCTCTGCATTTGTGTTGTTGTTGGTCCTTTCTCCCAGCACTGCATCTGCACTACACCTCCTCTCATCATGCTGCATCGTGTTGCCCACTGCTGCACTGCAACTCAGTTACAGAGAAGTAAGTAACTGATCTCCCAATCTGATCTCCCTGTTGGGCTAGAGACACCCACTGATGTTGAAGCTCCTTCTTCCGCTGACAAGTGCTCCCTCTCTGACCTCTGCGTTACTGCAACAACTCCCTCCATCTCGCACCATTGCACACCTCTCTGTGCCATCCTGCACTGGTGCAACACTCTCGTGCCTCTCGCACTGCTGCAGCCTGCTAGCCTCGCGTTGTCTCGGGACTCCTGCACTGTAGCTCTCTCTGTCGCTCCATATGCATCCGCCTTTACCCACTCAGCCAGTCCTGCTACTCCTCGTCGAGGCTCCCGTAGCAAGATCTAATCCAAGAGGTTGGGTACCTCAAGGATCCTGCCCCTCATCGCCTGTAGTCCGCCTAACTACAGCTCGATGTCCACCCGCTTCCACTCAAGTGGCGCATGTGCACTCATGGCACAATCATCATCTATCAAAACTTCCTTCTATGCCCGTGCTAGCGTTGCCTTAGTCTCGGAAGACTCTCGCTTACTCTTCTTCCTTGGGCACTAGGTCGCATAATGACCCATCTCCCCACAGTGGAAGCACTTGATCTTGGAGAGATCTTTCTTCTTCCACTTCTCCTGCTTTGCCTTAGATGTTAGGGCCACATCCTCCTCCTCCTACTTGACCTTGATCCCTTTGCTGCTGCTACCTGTCTTCAACTGTCATCTGATCTCTTCCTAGAGAAGGGTTTCCCACATCTCGTCCCAAGGTGGGAGAGTCCCTCTGCCCAGGATACTCTAGACAAACGCTTCCCAATCTTCTGAGACAGCGTTCAAGGTTGTCCTCACCATAAGCTCCTGATCCGGTGTCGCTCCTATAGCAGTCAACTGGTCTCGGATCTCATTCAGTCCTCCGAGGAAGGTGTCAATCGATTGACCCTTCTTCATCTAATACGACCTCATCTGGTCCTCGAGCAGCATTCTTCTCTGCACAAAAGTATGCTGGTACAAGTTCTTAAGAGCCTCCCACATCTCAACTGTCGTTTCCTTCTCGGCTATATGTGGTACCACATGATCCTTGACCCTGTCAAGGATAATGCACTTGGCCCTCGCCATCGCCTCTTTGTACTTGTCATTATCATTGGGGTCGACTGGGATAGCTATAACCTTCAAGGCGAAGTTCTTGAAAAGATTCCTGTCAAGCACTGAAAAGATTCTGGCCTTCCAGACTGCGAAGATCGATGCTCCGTCCAGTCTATCCTAGTCTCTTACCCCGTGTATTGCATGATGCTCCTCTACTTCCCTCCTAGAAGTTCTCTGTTCGACTCCTCTAAGTCTCTACTTCCCGTCTAGAAATTCTCTTCTAGACTCCCTCTGAGTCCTGATTTCCCTCCTGGAAATCCTTCTACCGCTTGTCGATATGCCCCCTACTCTGATCGTCTTATGCAACTGCACTACTAATCCAGGTTCCTCAGCTAGAAACCCTCGGTAACAACGCCTCTTGCCCTGCTCTGTCAGGTACTGTTCTGACTACAATACCTCATCAGTGCCACTCTGCAATATTTTTGCAGCCTTCTAGACTCCAGCAATTGCCTCTCTGTGAACTGCGTCAGCCCTTTTCTACCTCACGCTGGCTTTGCGTCACCCCAGATGGGTCTATGTCAGCCCTGGGATGCCCTGCGTCAGCCCTTTGGCCCTCTGCATCAATGCTAGCCTCTCAAAGGCTTTGCACAACCCCCGGCTTCTTCTGCATGGCTCTTGTTGGCTCTACGTCACACTTCTTGGCTTCTGCGCTACTAGAAACAGTGTTTGCCACCTCAGGATAACTGTTTTCTAGTGCTATTGCTCCACTCTGTTGATGTCTTTTAGTCCTCCTGTGATTTGCAATCACCCTCTGATACCATGTTGAAGTTTCTAAGTTTACTTAATTTAATAACCATTCATGCACTTTTCCTAATTTATTCCTACCTACTTGTTATTTTTCTTTAACAACTTATTTACAAAGTAAATACTGAAAATAAACACCAGTGCATGCTCAACATATTACAGATCAGCAACTAAAAGAAACAAGAATAAACACACCACATGACACCATTATTTTTGGACCATTATCCCCAGAAAAACCCAATGCGAGAAAACCGGTGCAGTTATTTGAGGGTTTTCTTATTAAGCAATATTAGAGTACAATCTGGGTGCCTACCTAATAGAGAAATTCCTTAGCAGTTATACCTCACAGTTTGAGAGAAATCTCCTAGCTGAAACCCCAGAAAATCCTTCCGGCAGCTCCTCAGCACAAAACTACTCTGCAACCCCAGCGTCTGCCCAATCTAGACTGCGTCAGCCCCTCTCTATCTCACGTTGGCCCTGCGTTAGCCCTTCTTGGCCTGCATCAACCCCAGGAGGCCCTACATCAGCTCTGGGAGCCTCTGTGTCAGCTGCGCTGGCCCCTCTAGTGCTCTGCGCAACACTTGGCTGCCTCTGCGTGGCCCTGCGTGAGCCCTTGCTGGCTCTGCATCACCCTCCTTGGTTGTTGCGCTGTTCTCCCGTCACAATCTCTGCCTTCTCTATTTCTCTATACTCAATGCCCCTCAACTGCTCTCCCGATCACTGATTCTATCTCTCTTAGCAAACCCCGCTCTAGAGAATAGAATGGCTGATCACTCTGGTGTATTCTCCAAGTGACCCTCAAGCCTCCTCTTATACTTTTCCTGTTGACATATCAATGGCCGAGATTAAGTCCCTAATCAACGGCTAAGATTATATCTGGCTTGATCCATGTCTTTTGGACCATTCTAACATAGATTCATATTAATACACATTAATATTTTATTTTCCCTAAGTTTAAACTTAGGGACTTCATTAAAAATATTAATTATTTTAATATCTCCTGATCTGTTTAGAATCTGCCCAAACCCTTTCTGGGTATTGGAGATCTCATGTGTCCCAACCTCTCCACCAAATTTCGTGGCTAGAGCACATCCGATGCTACCTCAAATCACACAGCAGCCCCTTGCAGCCACCAGATAGCTCAATGTGTCACAATCTCCGCCACCTGAGCTGGCCATATGTTTTCTCGCCCACCTCCCATGATCGTATGTTTGAAGATGGGTCTTCCAACCCTGAAGGTATGGCTTTCCATTATGTAGTTGGGTATTTTTGTTTGCTAATCATGGACACTTTTGGGCACAGATTAGTGGGGGGGTTCGGCAGAAAGAGTGGGCTTGGTTTGTACTCTGTCTCCTCTGTCCAGTTTGATGGTTAACCTTCAAATGTAGTCCCATGGGATCTCCTTTATTGGCTACTAGCTTTAGGGGTGGCACAAATGGGAAACCTCGATTTTGGTTGTGCGGTCCCGCTTCCCAACACCATATATATCACTCAACTCCACTCATTATAACCCCATTCACCATATTTCCCATTCGAGTCCACATTTGTCCATTGGGTCCACAAGGAGTTAGCCTCCCCTTCCCCTTGCCCACACTTTGGGTAGGACCTGGAATGGTGCCCTAGAGGTTGATGCGGCTAAAAAGAAAAGAAAAAGCATAATTTGGCCACTCTCAACAAGAAATGTACCATAAAATTAAAAAGATGGTCGGCACATACAAATTTAGCATGTGGGAAAAAACCAAACATGAGTTGTACCCCTATCATTATGGCCATCACCCTCGTTTCTAGGGTCCCTCATATCGACCCCTTTCATCACTAATGAACCCATGATGGGCGATTGACTACCCCACCTTAAGGGGGTATTCACTGTTATATCTTACATATCATGCTCTCATTCCCTGGAGCCCCGAGCAGTTACAAAGGAAAAATTTACAAAAGGCAAAAGGCATATGAAGAAAGGTGGAAAAAAAATGGTCGGGGTAACTCATGTACCACGATTGCTCCCTCCTACATTCACATACCCAAGTGTGGGCTTCCCTTATTTAGCTACCCTTGTACTTTGGCATGTCCCTTGGAGCCTTCCCCTAATGCCCCACTCCATTCCATCATTATTTCACATACCACGTGCCATTTGATGGATGTACCATGGACGTGTCACCCCCTTAGAGGCGGAAACCACCTAATAGGGTCCTTGGCTAACCTTCTTCTTGAACTTGGAGACACTTTGTATGTTTTAAAACCCGCTATGGAAGGGCATGCCACTAGGAAATGTCCACTCAAATCCATGATTTGTAACCTCATTTACTCAATTGTACTAATGTTTGGTTGTACTGGAAGGAGAGGGGAGGCATTGGATCTTATACAAGATTGCAGGTGGGTCTTCGTTTGCGGTTTGGTCTCCTTATACGGGGTCCAAGCCCTCCCAAGGGTCATATTGGCATTTGTAGGGTGAGTGTCGAGAGCCACAGACCTCCATCATAGCAAAGAGGAGATTACCAGTTCATGGGATCCTTCAAATCCACTTAATCCTTACTCGTGTTCCACCTATTGGACGATGATGATGCATCTAGACCACCTTGTTGATTTGGGGTAACATCGGATGTGGTCTAGCCATGAAAATTGGTGGAGAGGCTAAAGCACGAGATCTCCAAGACCTAGAAATCGTTTTGGAAAATTCCATTCGGATGAAGAATTATTAAAATAAATAATATTTTTAATGAGTTCCTACGTCTAAACTTAGGAAAATAAAGATATTAATGGGTATTAATAAAGATAAGGATGAGAAGCTTTTAAGCGACGAAGATCAAGTCTATTTTAATCTTAGTCGTTGATTAGGGACTTAATCTTGACCGTTGATTCATCAACAGGAAAAGTATAAGAGAAGGCTTGAGGGTCAGTTGGAGATGCACTGAGGGAGACCAGTCAGTTCAATTTCTGGAGCGAGGCTTGCTGAGAAATTCGAACTAGAAGACTGTATTGCACCAAGTAGTAGTGAGTACGTAACAGAGACGCAGGGACTATGCCGAAGGACCAATGCAGAGACCAAAGAGGCAGCAGAAATGCGCAGTCACTAGAGGGCCTGCATGGGTGACGCAGTGAGGCAAAGCGCTGACGCAGAGGGTCTAGCAGCTGCGCAGAGGCTAGCTAGACTGACGTTGAGCCTAGGGGAGGTGCCAGAGAATTTATCTCTGTTGGGTGAACCAGTTTGGCACCCTTGTTGTACTCAAAAAAAGTTGATTAATAAAATCCTCCTCTGTTGCACCGATTTTCCCAAGTTGGGTTTTTCCGGGGACAATTGTCCAAAAATAACTGTGTTGATGTGTTTGATTCTTGTGCATGTATTTGTTTCTGTATAATGGTGTGATATCTGCAGTAGAATTTATTTTAATATTTACTGAAGGGATTTCGTAAATAACTTATTGAAGAATAAGTAGGTAAAATAAATCAGTTGCTGCAGTAATAGAATTTTCACACACATTGCCCAGTTGGTTCCACTCTTAGGCCATACACTTGGCAATTGATCCAGGGCCTAGATGAGGATGTGTCTCGCCATGAGAGAGAATGGGAGGTCTTGCATCATTCTTCTAGCACTTATAGATGGAATACAAGCTTCTTCAATCAATTTGGAGACCCATGAGGATGTTTTGTGCCCCCATGGCCACCTGGGGGTACCACAAGTCATTTGCTTGGATATCAAGGGGCCAAACCCTTTACCAATATGTTTGGAGTACATCCATTCATCTTGGCACACGTTGGACTCCACTAGGCTTCCTCAATGGCCCTTCGACCTATTGTATCTATTATTTTGCCCTCTTGGGAGAATTATTTTTGTATTATGGAGCCATCTTGGTGGGCTTGTCACCAAAGAATGTTATTTTGGCACATTATTTTATTATTTGGGGCATTATTAGGTCTTATTAGGCAAATTGAAACCCTTAGTGAGGATATATATTGATGTGTTGAACATTTCGTTTCATCATCACATAGATTTGGATTGGTATCTCTTCTTGAGAATTTCACATTAGCTATTGAGGATGAATTGGACATTCTTAGATGCATTTTGATGTTTGGATTGATGCTATTCTATTTTGGAGCTTCTCTCTTGCAAATATAATGGATGGATATACTTTTTGTGCCATGTAAGTTTGTTAAAATTGGCAACTAGGGCCAAACTCCATGTGGATCATCTTATTAATGGAAGCTGATATTTTTCTTGGATCCCTCTTATCGAGAAGTGTAGGATTGATCTAAAGATCATCTGATTCCGATAAGTATTCATGGAGATATGAATTTATTTGTGTTATGGGACAATTCGTCAAGGTCGGCCAGCAACGAAATAAACCCCACTTGTGCTCAACGTTTTAGTATAAATATAGGTGGTCTTCAAGTCATTTCAACTCACTTGGGATCTCTTCCTCTCTACTTGTCTTTGGGTTTTAGTAGGAGAAGAGATCCTAAGGTATAACGCTACCCTGATCCAGAGGGCAGAAGCCGGAATTGTCGGAACTGTGCAGAATAGCCGGAACTGCCGAGACAGCCAGAATTTCCGGAATTGCCGGAACTGTCAGGAAAAGCCGAAACTGCCGGAACTGTTGGGAATAGCCAAAATTGCCGGAACTGCCTGAACTGTCGAAATTGTCGGGAATAGCCAGAATTGTCAGAACTGATGGGAACTGGCGAAACTGCCAGAAACAGCCGGAACAACCAAGAAAGCTGACGCAAAGGGCAGCAGTCGAAACTGTCGGGAAAAGCCGAAACTGCCGAGAACTGTCAGGAATAGCTGGAATTGCGAGAACTCTCGGAACTGTCGAGAATAGCCAAAATTGCCAAAACTATCGAGAACTGCCTGAACAGGCAGGAAAGCTAACGCAGAGTGCAGAAGCCGGAACTGTTGGGAACAGCCGGAACTGCCGGAATTGCAGGAACTGCCAGGAACAGCCAGAATTGTCAAAATTGCTGGGAACAGTGGGAACTGTCGGAATAGCCGAGAACTACCGGAACAGCCAAAGCATTTGTCTCCGAAAGAGAGCAGCATGCAAGGGACAACTAACTAACATTGTGACAGTTGTATGGTACTTAGAAGCAAATACACCAAGCATGCAATGTTATAGCTAGCATGCAAGGGACAGCTAGCACAGTGTTGCAGGAAATGTTCCCCCCCCCCCCCGGGGATCTAAACCTTGATCTGCAATCCATACGGATGCATGGGGGAAGCGTCGTCCGAAACACGTTTCGGACTAATAAACACGCTTCTTGGAAATTCCAGAAGCATGTGCCCGAAACTCGTTTTGGTTTTTCCAAAGCGCGTTTCGTACGACGCTTCGGCCGTACGAAGCACCGCACTTCAGAGGACGAAGCATACGGATCGCGTACGATTTCGTACATGTTTCCTCCTTTTCCGCCGTGCGGCCAAAAAAACTCTGTTTTTTTTATTTTATCTTTTTTGTATTTTGACTTGTTGGGGGTGGGTCCACCTTGGGTTAGGACGAGGAATGAAGGGATTTAAGCCCCCATTCATCTCTCATTTTCTCACTTTGAGTTTATGAGAGTTGGAGAAGAGAAGAGAGGAGAGCTTGGAGGAGTAAAGGAGGAGGAGCTAGGAGAAGAAGGAGCTTGGAGGACTTCATCTACAAGAGCTAAAGAGGTAAGTGCAAACCCCAAACTCCCTTATTTTTTTGACAATTTTTTTTGTATTTTTCTCCTCCCTCTCCTACTCTTTCCCATTGTTTCTACTTGCTCATTTAATTGCAAGTTGTCCACCACCTATCTCCATATTCCAAGATGGTGTTCTTTTCGCTTCTATGTATCATTCCACTTTTGGTTTTAATGATGGCAAGGGGGAGTAGGAATAGAAGGGAAGAAGCACAAGAGGACAGTGGTCCCAATATGAGCGACCCAATGTATGATGAGGAGGAAGGGTTTGAAGAGGAAGGGGATGAAGTTGAACCTAAAGGGGAAACTGAAACACTAGAGGGGAAAGTTGCATTAACACCCTTGTGGAATTATGTGACCAAAATTGAAGGGGGAAAGGGTGATGGAAGCTACAAATTTTTGTGCCCTGATGGTTGTCATGGACAGTGATGATAAAAAGGGTGCTGTGGGGATACAAATTTGCCCAAACATTTCATCTGAACAAAGAAGAAAATACATCCAAATAGAGGAGGTTGCACAACAAAAAAGCAAGAAACAAAAAACTCATTCTGAATCAAGTGCAACCTCTAGATTTGGTAGCTCATCTTCTCATGGTACTTCTGGAAGCTCTAGAGGTAAACGAACAATAGGGGATTTCCTTAATGTTACTGCGAGGGATGATGTGGATGAAAAGATAGTCTGATTTCTTTGTGCTTGCGGTGTACCATTCAATGTGCTTTGCTCTCCCTATTGGCATTAAATGGTAAAGGCCATCAATGAAGCCCCAAAAGGATACAAGTCCCCCAACTATGAGAAAGCTAGGACAGTGTTATTAGAAAGAGAAAAAGCAAAGGTTCAAAGAGCATTGACACGTTTTACAAATGAGTGGGTAGATTGTGGGGTATCCATTGTATCAGATGGGTGGACAAATATTAGAAACCAACATTTGATAAATGTTCTTGATGTTTCTTCTAGTGGTGCAGTATTTATTACATGTCGTGACTCCTCCTTCATTAGTGCATCTCCCCAAAACATTGCAGATCTCCTATTGCAATCAATCAAAGATGTTGATCTGAATAATGTGGTTCAAGTGATCACAGATAATGCAACAAATTGTAAGGCAGCAGGAAAAATTATTGAGTGTACTCATCCACACATCTTTTGATTTGGGTGCCTGGTTCAAACATTGAACCTTTTGATGCATGATATTGTGAAGCATAAAGAATGTGGGTGGATTAATGAGCTTTACAGGAGAGGGAAGCAACTCATTAAATTCATCACAGGGCATACAAGG
>APFE031715055.1:75692-90409 GCA_000404065.3 Pinus taeda | reverse complement strand
ACAAGATTTGCCAGTTATTACCTCACCTTTAGGTGGCTAGTGAAGGTGAGACAAGCTTTAACTAATATGGTGTGTGCTGAAACATGGGATGAAATCAACACTGATAGAGATGGTGCTAATGCAGCCAAGGACACTATTCTTGACATGTACTTTTGGTCACAGGTTAAATATGTTTTGCAGTTCACCAAACTAATTTATTACATGATCAAGTTTGGATATTCAGATCGACCAATAATTGGGGAGGTGTATGAGCAAATGGATAGCATGATGGGGCAGATTAAAGACATTGTTGAGCCTAGAGATATCACCTTGTACAATTATATTCGTGCAGAGGTGGAAAACCGATGGGAAATGCTAAATGTTCCATTGCATGCATTAGCATATGTTTTGACACCTAAATACTATCATCCATCATGGCTTTCAACACTAGCACCTAGGGGGGGAAGCAGGAGAAAACCACACCAAGATCAAGAGGTTCACCAAAAATATATGATTGCATTGAGTAAATTAGTCCCAGATGAAGAGGAGGCTACAACGGTACGGAGACAGTTGAGCAACTATATGCTTAACACTGGTCCATTTGGGAGCATGCATGTAATTAGAGATCGAGAGACTTTTTCTTCTCTTGAGTGGTGGAACATGCATGGAAGGGCTACTCCACTTCTACAGACTTTGGCATTGCGGGTGCTATCACAGGTGGTAAACACTTCTGCAGAGAGGTGTTGGAGCTCTTATTCTTTCATCCACAGTGTTAAAAGGAACAGGTTGAGTTTAGACCGAGCAGAGAGCTTGGTTTGTGTTCATTACAACTTGCGATTGTTGTCCCATTACTGTGATGATGCAAAGACTAATAAAGACCTTAAGATTTGGGACAAGAATTCAGAGGAGCCCAATTTGGAGGATGGAGTGTTGCGATTAGAGCAATTAGAGGATGCTCTTAACCAGGTATGTCCATTGTGGTATGAATTTTCCTTATAAAGCATTTCTCTAATTCATGTTTTTAATTTTTTTTGTTAACTAGTGTTTTTTTTTATGAATTTTTTGAGCGATTCCAGGATGATGATGATCGTGCTAAGATGCCACCCCCATCTGGTTCCTTGGTTCCTAGGTTCCATGGTTCAACACCAACCGCAGGGCGTTCGTCTTCATGAGTTTCAGTGCCACAACTTCCACAGGCAACATCTTCTTCATTGCCACCACGTGGAGGCCCGCTGCCACGTTCTCTTCATGGTGGAAGGAGAGATTAGTAGATATATTCACAATTTACTATTTTTGTCATAGATTAATCATTAGACTTGTAAGCTTGTGAATTTGAACCCTTTTAGTCTTAGCGATGACCAAGTGACATATTTTGTAAACATTATTATTTGAATTTTGGACATGACAAATGTTGACAGTTGCTCACATGCTAGATAAATCATAATATGCTCTATGTTTTATGTTTTATAATATGCTTAAATGTTTTATGTTTTATAATATGCTTAAAAATTTGATGTATGTTTGTAATTGTTAAAATATAGATGGTTGATGTTCGAATAATTAATCATTGATGTACATATTAGTAACTACAATGGAATCATGGATGCCATATCTATCTTGATTTATGCAAAAATATGCATGTTTTCATGTCTTCTACAACTAATTTGGCATTTGGGATGTTTGTTTTAAGTATAAATGCAAAAAAATATAAATATATATATATAGCAGACGCTTCCGCAGATGCTTCGCTTCCTAGATTTTTGGAAAATAACGTTTCCGCGTCCTCGCTTCCAAAAAACGTCCCCGTTTCGTCCCTACTTCGTGCAACATTGAGCTAGCATGCAACAACAAGCATGCTAGGGACAGCAAGCAAGCAAGATGTAGCCAACACATAGGTCAGTATGGCAACATGGTGCAGCAATGGCACATAATGCAATACAGTGATGGGTACAGTCATGATTAATGAAGCGTGATAAGATGCAGCATAGTGATAATGGGTGCAGTATGGTGCAGCGCAGTGAGGTGCAGCATGATGACGAAATGCAGCACAACAATAGGTGAAGGAGTCACCTTGGAGAATCAGTTGAAGCAGCATGTCTTCAACTGATCTCATGTATCATCTTCTTAGAGATCATCTATGCTCTTATCTAGATAAGTCAAAATGTTGACTTCTGTTGTAAACGTACTATCTCTCTCTTTGTGCTGAATTATTGAAGAACATATAAGAAGAATTGATCAAGGGTTTCCCCACATTGGGGTTTGTCCCTGGCTAGCGCCACATCTTGTGTCCTCTTGTCTTGGCTTGTCTTCTGCGATTTTTTGTTTATGTTCTATCTGCAGTTTACTTTAATGCTGATGTGATTGCTAATCTGGAAAAGATATTGAGCTAACTATGAAAATTGAAATAAATTGCTCTAAGCATAGAACATACTTAAAATTAAATAAGTTTCTCTCTTATGCGAAATTTTCATTTTATGTTTAATGTATGAAATACTGCATCATGATGTTGCTTGTGCTCTAAACTTATGCAAAAAATCTTGAATCACCAAGTAGGCTTGATCTATTGCATGTGTTATCCATTGGGCATGAAAAGTGAATGTTCCTAGGGTTATCATTGAGGATTCAACCTTGAAACTCCATTATTTTGACAAATCAAAGTATAAATCCCTGTTGTAGCTTGGTAGCTGCTTCACTAGGGCATGAAAAGCTGCAATTAGGCTCCTTGATACAGCAAAAACCCTAAAATCAATCCCATCCTTGACTCCATTCTCCCAATAGACTACGCATTGGTCTAGTCCTAGGTGATCACCAAAAAGAAGATCCTTCTCAACTCCTTTTCTTCTTTCTAAGCCCTAACCCTAGTGGGCTTCATAAGGCATCACACGAAATACATTGTAGCCATCCAAAATTGATAAAATTTGGTCTAGAACTGCGTTGGTGTGTCCTTGAGAGTGAAATTTTAATCTATTGCAACAACTATAAATTATTCTTCTAACTGAAAATTTAATTAAGCAGTTTATTTGCTACGACAAACAACAAATAAAATCACAACTACAATTTTCACCATAAAAACGCTGTGGAAAATAAAATATTGAAAACTAAGAAATTCTAGTACATACACAAGAATTTTGACACATTTATTTTTGGAAAATTGTCCCCCGAAAAACCCAATGTTGGAAAACGGGTGCAGTAGATGAGGGTTTTATTATTATTCTCTAGCAGCAATTCTAAGTACAATAATCTAGATGCCCAATTGGCAGTCTAATCTGAAGAAAATATTGGCAAAATTATCGTGAGAATTTTCTATCACCCCACAGCTATTTTCTGCCTCCAAAATTGCCTCCCTAGCCTTTGCGTTGATCTCCCTGCGTCACCTTTTGCACAGAGGTTACACTGGCCCTCTGAGAATTTCAGCCTTCCTTCCTTTGCCTCTTTTGTGGATTGGAAACCTTCCTCCCAAAATGTTGTTGCCCTCCTCTTCCACCTGCTACTCACCCTCTAGCTCTATCTTCTCTGTTGAGTTGCTGCTACTGAGAAAAGCAAACTGTCTAGGCCACTGAGTACCTGCACTGGTGTATTCTCCATCGCCACATCGACGACCTCTTATAATCCACTGTTGGTGCACCAACGGCCAAGATTAAAACATAATCGATAGCTAGGATCATTTCTGGTTCGATCCATGTGAGTTTCTAGAGGATTCTCACCGTATCTCAATTAACACAGATTAATTAACCATATTCCCTAAGTTTATACTTAGGAAATATTTAAAAAACAGTTAATAATCTAATTCAGACACTTCTAAACGGAATTTCCAGAAATGATTTCTAGGTTTTCGAGATCTCATTTATTCTAGCTTCTCCACCAAATTTCGTGGCTATTACACATCCGATGCTACAAAAACTAAGACTCACTCTTAGCGAGGAAAATTCGACCTCTTGAAAAATTTGCACTAGGAGAAGGAAAGAGAAAAAAGGGGAGTTTGAACTTGAGGAGAGAGGGGACCACCAAGGAAAAAAGGACCAACACCTATAAATAGCGTATTGAGGCTCCACTTTTGCATCTTTTGATCATTATTTTCTGAAGATCAAACTCTCTCTTGGAGTTTGTTCAGTGCAAGAGAAGTAGAGTTGTTTAGCTCAAGAGTTTCAAGTGAAACTCATCCTCATTTCAGAGAAGCTTAGAGTGTCCCCGTAGTTAGGCTTTGAGGAAGTCTATTTTAGGACTTCCATTGGAGTTTATTGCATAATATTCACTCAGAAATTCGTTATTTCTAGGCGCAAAAGACAAACCACGGAGGGTATTTGGAGCAGCATCTTTCTATTACACGTTTTGGGTATTTGCAGTTGATTTTCTACTACTTAGAGGAGTTTGGCACCATTTTTCAGAGTTGACCTTGTATCTTTTGGATGGGCCGAATTTTCTCTTATAGAGCCTGCGCAAGGGTTGGAGAACAAAGTTTTTTGTTATTGTTTGGTGTTGGTATTTGCCAGGAGTTTTTAATTGGGAGTGATAGCTATTTGCCGGGGGATATTTGTGCACAATTTCTCAGCCATTTGCAAAAGATTTTTATCATTTCTCAACAGTTTCTCTCTAGTTGGGCGCAAAACTGTGTAGCTGGAAATTTACTCTATTTTGGACTTTCCGAGTCAACCAGAATTAGCCCAAACGATTTCTGGGTTTTGTTGGTTTGAGTGTAAGGAGCCTATAACTAATTTTATAGAATTTTTGGGCACTATATGGGCCAGAATGATGCATTCTTATAGTCAGGTGTATTGTTAGTTAGTTGGGCAATTTGCATCACATTGTGGGTTCGATTTTGGCTTGGACTTAGGTCATACCTTTTCTAGGTATTTTTGGGTTATAGGAGCGGAGTCCATGGCTGCAATTTCATACCAATCTGGGCATTACTGAGGTCAGAATTTCAGTTTCTTCCCAGCAGTAGTTATTAGAAATTTTGGGCAATATGCAGATTTTGTGGGAGGCATTTCCAACAATTGGATTAGTGATATCTCACCTGGCGTTTCCTAGCTTGCATAGTAGGCCCAGGTTCTATCATTCCTTGCCAATTATATACTCAGATTTTTGTAACAGTAGAATGGCTCAGTTGTTTGGCTCAAATCCTTGAGTAATTTGATATGCATGTTTGGAATTTGTCTATTGTTGTTGCTTCCTTGTACATGTATCTGTTATTTGCTGTAAATTTCAATTTGGAACATTACAAACCCAAAATTACTCTGGTAGAGTGTAGCCTTCGGGGATTCACCATGTGTCAGGTACGGACCAAAATGATGGTGAACCAAGACTAGTCTGTATACATTGTGTCAAATAGACCAGAATTATGGTGACTAGTTCATGCTAATGATGTGCCATGTGTCAGGGGAATCGAACACAATTATGGTAAGGATGCACCATGTGTCAAAGGTATTAACCAGAATTATGGCAACCTGTTGATGTTGTTGATCTACCATGTGTCATAGATGTTTGACCAGAATTATGATAAATTGGAATTGTTAAAAGAACTATATCATTAGAAGTAGTTATCAGAATTTTTAGAAACATGTACTTGTAAATATATTGCACTTGAGAAATCAACACTTGTTTATGACCAAAATTTCCTACCTGATCTTCAGAAAACATCAAAAACCGTGGACCTTCAATCCTCCATTTATCTGTCAAATGGTTTAAACTTTAAGCACTATATTTTGCTGTTATCAACAGCTGATATTCCTAAACCCGTTGACCTATTTTGGTCATTCCTAGGCATTTATATAACTTCATATCATTTCATTTCTCACCATATCTTGAATAAGAAGAATCCACTATATTATTACAGACACCAATGCTATTGCAGCCAAAGAGACAGGCATGAACCAATTAAACTCACAAATCAGATAACATTGAATAGTACATATCTGATCTGTCAATCAATTAATTACCCTCTTCTTCACATAAACAAACTTGCAAATCTAGCATTTATTTATTTTCTCTCCGAATCTTCACCATCCAAAGTTCAGAAGGGATCACTGGCAAATTTCTTTCAAGTTTACAATGACTAAACATTATCATCACCCAACTCCCACTCTGCATAAATCTTTTCCTGCATTCCTGTTCATTGCCATCTCTATCAGAAGCAAAAGTTAGTACCTTGCAATATCTTATTATGCAAAAACAAATCAACTAAATCCATTCTTCTTCATCACTAGTAGCCAGATTATGTATGTTCCATGTTGCAGGAAATGTTGCCCCCAGGTCCGTTTCAGCCAGGAAACATAACGGAAACGCGGAGACACGTACCATACGCCCTGGAAACGAGTTTCTGACCTGGGGAAACGTGGCCAATATGGCCAGAGACGAGTTTCCAAGCCGTATGATGGAGTTTCCACTTCATATTGCGATTTTTCTCTTTTTTTTTCAGTTTTAATTTTTTATTTGGCAAATAAAATATCTTGTGAATGCTTCTAAATGCCTCTCTCAAGTTATAAAAAGACTCTCGCCTCATTCCCTCATCACACAATTGAGCAAGTCATTTCTCTTGGAGACAGACGATTTTAGCGAAGGAGGAAAGAGGAAGAGAGCAATGGTATTTTGTCTTTATAGTTCTTGCAGCCTCATCATAGTCTTTATTGCACTTGCAGCCTCATATATATAATAAAGACTGATTTTGATATTTGGATATATAATAAAGGTTGATTTTGGATATTCCGATATTGCTATTTTCATTATGTGATCATTCATGAGTAAATGTGATGTAAATTTAATCATAATGTTTAAACTTTAAATGTAATAAATTATAATGTATCATGTATGCTTTATGATTGCACATAACATTTCTTAAATGTCCCAAATTCTAATATATATATATATATATATAGATATATCGTGTTTTCCTGTTTCCAAAACTGGGGGGGGCTACCACATTTCATACCCATGCCTGTTTCCCCGTTTCATGCAACTTAATGTATGTATTTAATGGGGGGTTATAAGAAAACAAAGATTCTGACAGGCATATTCAGAGAACAGCCAAATATTACACCCGCTTCAAGTAATTCATCCCAAAATAGGTACATATAAACAGCATTTTGGATGCAAGTAAACATTATATATTTAATATGATTGACTTGTAACCAATATGATTTTTCCAATAGACATCAGACTCCATTGTAATCTAAATTCCATTAGAGTAATATAGACAATCTTGCAATCATCATTTATTAATTAATGATGCTTTAGAATAAGGCTAGCCATTTTCCAGTCAAGAAAAACAGTTTCATTTTGTAATATTATCTACTGCAAATCCTGCAAACCACAACATCATAACAAGAGAAGAAAACAATATAAAGAAAAAACTTCCCAATTGTATTACTTTAAAATGAATTTCTGTCAGAATCTACTCAGTACTCACTGTTTATCACCGGAAAATGTTGAAGAAAACACGAACTCCCGGCCAGATTCAGAGGCAATCCGTGATGTTTGCATGCCACCGATACCCTTCCCAGCTGCAGATTTCTGAACTTCTTCAATCTCACGACGAAAAGCTACAGTTTTGAGATATGCTTCTATCTGTAACTGAGAAAATGATGCTGGGGCCTGCAGTTTATCAAATAGAATCACATATAACATCAGTTTTAGTTGTTTGTCCCTTCAAGCTACATCCCAATTATTTAAGCATGGAATTGTTGAAGCACTAAGAATATATTTTGTTCAAAATTAAAAATCCCTGAGCAAATCTAAATAGCATATTAATCCTGCATGAATGTACAAGTGCTAAACAAGAATTTTAACATTGCAATGATTGCATGTTACAGCTCCCCCATCAAACTAATTAACCAATGCCCACTCAAAGAATTAGATACAAAACTTGAAAGTAAGATGGCTTATGTTATGAATTCTTTAATATTGCCTATATATCATTACCCCACTGAATCCTGATTGCTGCCTAGTACTTCAGAAGCTCAATCATGCTCAATGCCTTCAAAGGTCAAATAATTTATCAACAATTACTAAATTCCACCTATTATCAACTTAAGTAGCATCAAGCTCATGACCAAAACACAAGATCCCAAGATAACCCCTATGTGGACAGCCATCATATGCTTACTATAGAATTATCTGACACTGGATGCATGGAAGATGAAATGCATTTTATCTGATACCATGGTATCATTATAAAGGAAATGGAATGTTCTGACAGATGACAGGACACTTATTTTATTTCTGCTTATCCACTGCTCCTTGGTGAGATAGATATTTCAGAGTTATCTCGAACCCTGTTTGTTGATTCTTCAGCTTGCCTCACCACTAATGGAGACAAACCTAAACACTTGACTATTTCGGATTACAAGCCAAAAAATTGCTTTTGCACCCGGCCCTTGCCATATTTTAATTAATTTCTAGACTATTCCATGATCAAAATATATTCTCCAAAAGCATTAAACAAAAGGTCCATCACTTTACATGAGTTTTAACTTTTGCCCCACTATCGAAATTGATTTGGAGGATGACAGAATTATTATGCTTTGCATGGGGACTTTTTCTGATGGTAGGAGTTCCAGATCTCATGGGACAACACCCAATTCGTTTTTGCAAAGCCCCAATGCCACAACTAGATGGACTTCTCAATATGGATGACCTGGGAAATACCACTAATACCATCAAAAATCATAACCAAGGTTTTAAACATTGATGGCCAATGTCCTTGAATAATCCAAAGAAACACTACCAAAAGAATGGACTCTTTTGGGGATGACACATATATAATCCACAGAAAGGCCACCCATCAAAATGGACTTTGTGGGATGGCCCCTAGCCCAAGCTTGGCCTTGAAATGGAAGCTCTTACACGAGAATGGGCAGACCAGGCATACAAGCATTCTATGCCAGATTTAGCATCTAGATTCTGGCTCTCCTCTAATTTCAAACACAAAGATGTCATCCACTTGTCAGGGTTCATTCTATCTCAGCTCCTTTCACTGCAAAAGTCTCTTCAGTAATATCTTCATCAACTCGGAGTGGCAAAGTGATAAAGGCTGCTCTTGCTGATGCAACTGCCATAGGGCAATATTCGGCCTCACACAACTCTCAGACGCATCTCTCCCAGCCTTGGGCATCCCAGTTTCAAGCAACCTTGCTTCAGTGGTCTCTAGACTTATTCCTTTAGCCCCTGTAGAGACAGCTGGCAACATCTTTAATCCTTCCAACTTGGCCTCTCAGATTATAGTGTCAACTCCCTCTATGGTAACATGCATTTTGCATATTTTTTGTGGAGCCACCTCAAGCCTTGAGGTATGATAATATAGTTGACTGTGCACGGAAGTGAACTAGGCCATTTATTGGAGTATGTGTTACACTTAAAGAGAATAAGAGAGACAAGTGAGAAAATGTAAATGAATTAGAGATGTATTATTTCAATGTATATCAAATTACATAGAGACTATTTATATATATGAGACCATCTATGTAATTTGATATACATTGAAATAATAGATCTTTCGTTCATCTACATTTTGTCGCTCGTCTCTCCTATTCTATTTAAGTGTAACACATACTCCAATAAATGACATAGTTGGCTTCCATGCACAATCAACTATATTATCATACCTAGGATATTCCAGTACTCTTGTTAGGAAAAGGTCAACTAATAATTCATCTAACTACATATGTAACATAAATGATTTATTAATAATTATTTACAACTTTATTATATCATTATATTATGAAATTCATGGTTACAATATCTAACACCACTTCTTAAACATGATTTCAGTTTTCATAACCCCTAACATTTCATAAAAAAATTCAAGCTTCTCCCTACTGAGTGCCTTGGTGAAGATGTCTGCTACTTGATCTTGGGACCAGTAATAAATCCGCTCAATTAGTTTGTTATGCACTTGTTCTATAATATAATGACGTTGAATTTCAACATGTTTTGTTTTCAATGATAAATCAGATTATTCATCATCTTGATGGCACTTTGCTTGTCATTGTGTAAAATTGTAGGTTGCATTTGTGCAAGCTTCAAATCACTTAAAAATTAAAATCCTTCATAACCATATTGTTGCACAAATTGCTCCAACAGCTGCTTTGTATCCAGTTTCTGTTGTTGAAAGTGCTACTAAAGGTTGCTTTTTACTTGCCTGTGAAATTACTCTGCTACCAAGAAAAGAAAATAGCATGTTGTAGATTTCTTGTCATTTGTATCACCTGCCCAATCTGCTTCTGAAAAACCTTTCAACGTGAAGTTATCACTCTTTTCCAATATAACACCAAACTGTAAAGTATTTTTGATGTATCTAAGTACTCATTTTGCTACATTCCCATGTCTTTTTCATGTTACAATTTAAAAATATTGATAACATTCCAAGTGCAAAAGCTATGTGTGGTCTGGTTGTAGTAAGATAAATTAATCCTCCAACAAGTTAACAACAAAGTAATTCATTTACTACTTCAGATTTATCATCTCTCAAAAGTTTTAAATTTACCTCCATTAGTGTTTTGCTTGGATTACAATCTTGCATTCTGGATTTTTCTAATTCTGAAGCATAATTTGTCTATGAAATAAAAAACTTGTGTGGTTGTTGCCAAATTTCAATACCCAAGCAATATTGTAACAATACCAAGCCAATCATATCAAATGATTTAGAAAGACCATCTTTTTCTTCCCGTATCAAATCATTATTGTTGCCTGTAATTATCCAGTCATCAACATATACAACCATAAGTATCATTTCTTCACCTTTTTCTTTGACATATAAGTTAAGGTCACAATCACTTCTTTTGAAATTTATTGATTTAAGATGCATATTAATATTTTCATACCATGCTCCAGAGGCTTGTTATGGTCAATACAAGATCTTCATCAACTTACATGCACTTTCAACATCCATCTAGTGTACCTGCCATCCAAATTGTGCTACAATAGCTAACAAAATTTTGATTGTTATTAATTTTGGAGTTCACGAAGCCCATTTATAACATTTTGATAGCTATTAAGTATGAAGAATGTTTTGC
The DNA here is from genome assembly GCA_000404065.3 of Pinus taeda. Classification (NCBI taxonomy): domain Eukaryota; kingdom Viridiplantae; phylum Streptophyta; class Pinopsida; order Pinales; family Pinaceae; genus Pinus; species Pinus taeda. The sequence continues at coordinate 79,424 of APFE031715055.1, read as the reverse complement.
AGTTCACCGAGCCCATTTATAACATGATTCGTTTCCCAAATACAGACATGTCGATGATTGGGGAGGTGTATGAGCAAATGGATATCATGCTTGGGGAAATCAAAGATATTGTTCAGCCAAAAGATCCCAACTTGTATGATCATATTCACAAACATGTGGTTAGAAAGAGGGATAATCTTAATGTTCCACTTCATGCCTTGGCATATGTCCTTAAGCCAAAATACTATTCACCATCTTGGTTGGCCCTAGGGATGGGGTTAGGAGAAAACCCCATATAGATCCAGAGGTACAAAATGGGTATATGGTAGCATTAGACAAGTTGGTCCATGCCAGATTACGTGGAGAATTAAGGAAATACTTCAATCAAACTAGAGTGTTTGGTTCTTTGCATGCAATTGATGATAGAGAAAGAATGGATCCTATTGAACAGTAGAACATGTATGACTCCGGGGGACATATGGCAAGATTGGCAGTTAAAGTGTTTCACGGGTGGTTAATACTTCTTCTATAGAGAGGTGTTGGAGCACCTATAGTTTCATCCGCAATGTGAAAAGACACTGCCTCGATGAAAACCGGGTAGAAAGCTTGGTTTATGTGCACTACAACTTGAGGTTGTTGACACATTATCGTGAGGAGTCTCAATTTGATATAGCATATATCACTTGAGACAACAGCCCAGGGAGGAAAATATGGAAGATGGAGCCATACATTTAGAACAATTGGAAGCAAAACTTTTGAACAATGAGGATGAAGCAGCATCAACATCCATGGCACCCCCATCATCTACTAGCAATGCTCAAGTTGCACCATTTTTGCCACCACCTCCATCTGCAAACTCACGTGGAGGTCATGTGCCTTATGGTTCTAGTCGTGGTTGTCCCACTATGCGAGAGGAGACGCCCATTGCTCCTAGACCATGAGAAAAGAAATTAGAAATTTATCATCGCAAGAAGAAATTTTGATTTACTTGTATTTTCTAGTTTCTAGTACTTTTTTTGACTATTGACTCTTTCATATTTAGTACGGTATTTTTTGTCAACAATATATGACAATTTAAGTTTGAAGTTTGATGTTGGCAATTACAATTCATTGAATGATTCATGAATTATGAATATGATGCTTTGTGAAAGTTGAAATGTTTCATTTCATGTTTGATATTCATTGTTATAGTTTGGAAATGGTTACAACTTTAGTGATGACAAATGTTATATATTGAATTTTGAAACTTTTGTTGAAATTTGGTACCGGAGGACAGGTGGTTCCCTAAGGCTTTGATCTTTGGCCTAGGGAAAAGTGTCCAAAAGAATTTATTTTTTCTCCTAAAGTGACTTTATAATTTTTATAAAGTCAAATCTAATTTAAAAGTGACTTTAAGTGATAAAGTTACTAAAGTCTAATTTTAAAGTGACTTTAATAAAGTCAATGTAAAATTAGAAAGGAAAAGTGACTTTGGACATATGACTAAGTGGGTCTTTATTAAAGTGGGGTGAATTAAAAAATAGAAAGTGAGATTTAAATGAGCATTTAATCTCAGCTCTAGATCTCAACCTATTTCAGCCATTGGATTTAGGGTTTCCCCAAAAGTCACTTAGGGTTAGATTAAAGGAGGGAAAGGAGGAAAATGTCAATTTATTCTTTCATGAGCAGATTGAGAGAAGGAGAGCAAGAGAGCAAGGGAGATTTCTGGACAGTGAGGAGAAGGAGGCAGCAGCTTGGCACACATTCCAAGGCAGCGTTTCAGCACGTTCGTACAGCTGAGTTAGCACATAGTGAAAGGCAGATTTTGGGCACGATTTACTAGAAAGGTCGTACAACGGTTTTGGTTCAGATTCCAAAGAGGCCGTACAGCAAGTTAGCACAGAAATTGAGGAGCAAAAAATCTGAAGTTTGTTGGTACATTTTTTCAAGGGAGGCCATACAGCAAGTGGTTGTACCTTGGCACGCTTTTCTAGGCAGTGTGTACAGCAGCATTTAAGGATGAAATTTGGGCACAAAAATCGAGGTGGTCGTACGGCATTTATTGTTGTTCTGTTTTGCTATTTGCAAGTTTTTCAGTTGGCTGTGAAGCAAGGAAAACGAGATAAGTTGTAAAAGTTTGCTTGCTGATTTTTTGCTGAATATTTCTCTCACTGTAAAAAGCATTTTCCATAAATAAGGAGCTTTCGAACTGGTTTTCCCCAAGAGTTGTAGGGGGTTTTTCCAGGGTCACCTTGACTAAAAATCACTGTGTTTAAATGTGTTGAATGGCTGTTTGTATGTGCTGATATTTATTTCTGCATTTTCCAGCATTCTGTAATATTCTGTAATATTTCCAGAATTTGTATTTTCAGCAAAATTTATTTTCCAGTTGTTGAATGTATGGATATGGGAAAGGGCATTTAACTATTTTGGAGAAATAAGATGAAACTGAAAACCGAGGTGGGAAATGAGAAATTTCTACATGGTATCGGAGCTTGAGTGCTGAAGTGCAGTTTGGGACAGCAAGGAGGGAAATTACAGCCTGCTGATTTTTCACTCAGAAAATTATAGCAAGCTGATTTTTTCACAAACAGCAGTTTTATCTTTACTACAGCAGTGCTATTTTTCAGTTTTAGGACAGCAGGATGTCATTGGGATTAAGGGTGGAGGATAGGTTGGATGGACATACCAATTACAGCGTTTAGAAGGAGAGAATGCAGAGTATCTTTGAGGAGGCAGAAGTCTGGGACATTATGGTGCATACCACACAGAACCCTGTTGTTGTGCCTACTGATGCTACTCAGTTGGATGCTTATAATAAAAAGAACAACAAGGGTAAGAGACTGATTCTAGACGGAGTCAAAGACCATTGCACTCCTCATGTGAGAGGAAAGAGAAATGCCCATGAGATGTGGACAACATTTTCAAATCTCTACCAGAGTACAAATGAGAACTGGAAAATGGTCCTGAAGGAGAAGCTGAAGACCATTAAGATGGGTAATGATAGTGCAGCTGGATATCTCACAAAGATTACTAATGTGAGAGATGAGTTGGTAGCAGTTGGAGAGGTCATTCCACCCACTGAGTTGGTGTGGATTGCAGTGAATGGCCTCCCTTGTTCATCGATGAACTTTGTTGATGGGGCTTGTGCACGTGAGACCCTTCCCACGTGGGAGAAGTATGCTCAGGGAAGGTGAAGCCCAAGTGGCTTCAGGACACCTTGAGAGATGCCACATCTGTTGCTAAGCCTAAGAGGCTGATCAGAGAGAGTAGACCACCTGAGAGGTTTTGTAGCTATATGGCAATGGCTACCAACCTCCTTGACTCTGAGAGAGAGTCTATGCAGGAGGAGTATTCTTCTATCATGAAGAATGATGTTTGGAAGGTGGTGACAAGGCCTGAGGGCAAATCCGTGGTTACTTCCAGATGGCTTTACAAGGTAAAGCATGTTGTAGATGGCAACATTGAGAAATTCAAAGTGAGGTTTGTGGCTAGAGGGTTCTCCCATGTAGAGGGAGTTGATTATGAGGAGACCTTTGCTCCCGTGGCTCGATATACTTCGATCCGCTCCATTATATCGATAGCAACAGAGATGGGTTGGAAGATCCACCAGATGGATGTGAAGACTGCATTTCTCAAAGGCTTCATACAGGAGGAGGTGTACATTGAGCAACCACAGGGCTTTGAGGTGCATGGGAAGGAGTCCCATGTGTGCAGACTGAAGAAGGCTCTTTATGGCCTGAAGCAAGCTCCCAGAGCTTGGTACTCCAGGAT
>APFE031715055.1:34085-73126 GCA_000404065.3 Pinus taeda | reverse complement strand
GGCTTTGAGGTGCATGGGAAGGAGTCCCATGTGTGCAGACTAAAGAAGGCCCTTTATGGCCTGAAGCAAGCTCCTAGAGCTTGGTACTCCTGGATATATACATACTTGTAGGGGATGGGTTTCACGAAGAGTGAGGCAGATCCAAACCTTTACTATATTGTGATAAGTGAGGCGCCTCTCATTCTGGTGCTGTATGTGGATGACTTGATCATTACAAGTGCAGAGAGACTCATAAAGCATTGTAAGAGAGATCTTGTGGCAGAGTTTGAGATGAAGGACATCGGCTTGATGCATTACTTTTTGGGTTTGGAGGTGTGGCAGGAGGAGTGGCATTTCTTTTTGGGGAAGGGGAAGTATATTGTGGACATCCTTGGCTGATTCCACATGGAGGATTGTAAACCCATGTCGACACCGATGATCACCAACTAGAAGAAGCTTCATGCTTTAGATTCCGAGTTGGTGGATCCCACATTGTATAGGCAGCTGATTGGTTCCTTGATGTACTTGGTCAACACTAGACCAGATATTTGTTTTGCAATCAACACGATGAGTCAGTTTCTATGTGAGCCTTTGAAGGTTCACTGGGTGGCTGCAAAACACATTTTGTGGTACTTGCAGGGGACAATGGATTATGGTCTAGACTACAGGCAGGGGGATGGAGTGAGATTGGCAAGTTATACTGATTCTGATTGGGCAGGTTGTGCTTCTGATAGGAAGAGCACTTCAGGGTGTTCTTTTGGGTTGGGTTCAGCAGTAGTGTCAGGGTTTTGCAGAAAGTAGCAGTCAGTAGCATTGAGTTCAGCGGAAGCAGAGTATATGGCAGCCAGTCTAGCTAGTTGTGAGGCCATCCGGCTTCACAAGATGTTGTTTGGCTTATTTGGTTAGCCGTTGAGACCTTTAGTGATTTACTGTGATAATCAAAGTTGCATTAAACTCACGGAGAATCTAATATTTCATGACAGGTCAAAGCATATCGGGATCAAATATCATTATTCTCCAGTATTTCATGACAGGTCAAAGCATATCGGGATCAAATATCATTTCATCAGAGACTATGTTCAGAAGGGAGCTATGAAGCTTGAGTCTATTCCCACTAATGTGTAGGTTGCAGATATTCTTACCAAAGCCTTACCATGGAGCAAGCATGTCTACTTCAGAGAAAATATGGGTGTGGTGAGAAACACCTTTCTCAGTAAGAGGGAGTGTTGAAATTTGGTACCGGAGGACAGGTGGTTCCCTAAGGATTTGATCTTTGGCCTAGGGAAAAGTGTCCAAAAGAATGTATTTTTTATAAAGTCAAATCTAATTTAAAAGTGACTTTAAGTGATAAAATTACTAAAGTCTAATTTTAAAGTGACTTTAATAAAGTCAATGTAAAATTAGAAAGGAAAAGTGACTTTGGAAATAAATGACTAAGTGGGTCTTTATTAAAGTGGGGTGAATTAAAAAATAGAAAGTGAGATTTAAATGAGCATTTAATCTCAGCCCTAGATCTCAATCTATTTCAGCCATTGGATTTGGGGATCACCCAAAATTCACTTAGGGTTAGATTAAAGGAGGAAAAGGAAGAAAAGGTCATTCATTCATTCATGAACAGATTGAGAGAAGGAGAGCAAGAGAGCAAGGGAGATTTCTGGACAGAGAGGAGAAGGAGGCAACAACTTGACACACATTCCAAGGTAGAATTTTAGTAACTCTGTACAGCGAAGTTACCACACAGTAGAAGGAAGTATTTGGACATGATTTTTTAGCAAATCCATACAGCAGATTTTGAAGAGGTCATACAACAGTTTTCAAGGAGGTTGCACAACGGTTTTTGTGGAGGTCATACAACAAATTTGGAGGATGTCGTACAATAGTTTTCAAGGAGGTTGTACAACAATTTTTGTGGAGGCCGTACAACAGATTTGGAGGAGGCCATACAACAGCATTGATGTTCTGTCTTGCTATTTGCAAGTTTTCCAGTTGGTTGTGAGGCATGGAAAATGAGATAAGTTGTAAAAGTTTGCTTGCTGATTTTTGCTGAATATTTCTCTTACTGTAAAACCATTTTCCAGAAATAAGAAAGAGCTTTTGAACTGGTTTTCCCCAAGAGTTGTAGGGGGTTTTGCAGGGTCACCTTGACCAAAAATCATTGTGTTTAAATGTTTTAAATCGCTGTTTGTACCTGCTGATTTTTATTTTTGCATTTTCCAGCATTCTGTAAAATTTTCAGAATTTGTGTTTTCAGCAAAATTTATTTTTCTGTTGTTGAATGTATGGATATGGGAAATGACATTTAACTATTTTGGAGAAATAAGGTGAAACTGAAAACTGGGGTGGGAAATGAGAAATTTCTTCACTTGAGTTGATTCCTAACAAATAGGAGTCTAGCTCAGCTAATTCAAGTTAGTGGCATGAATTTGAGTTGTGTGCAATGATTCCTAAATTTTAGGAGCCTAGGTTGAGTTAATTTTATTTGTAGTAATTTAATTAAGTTAAATTGACTTATGGTCAGTTAAACTAGTTCTAATTGTTGGAGGAACTAGTGGAAGGTCAAGTTGTGGAAGTGTGACTTCAACCACACTCAATGATCGTCGAAATAACTAATCAATAAGCCTAAATTAGTTCATGCATGCAAAGAATTCAAGTTACCTAGTTGAGATGGAGATTACAAGGCAGTGTACTATTAGTTGTAGACTATTCCAATGTGTACAGGTGGTGCATATAGTCAGAAGAATAACATAGAGTAATTTCACAATCCAATTGATGGAGTTTCCTAACTAATAGGGGCTAATTTCCTTAAGGAAAAAATAGGAGCTTGGAGGGCTTGAATGTTGGCTAAGTGTTGGTGAGATTCAGTCAGTCAGGTAGAGAGATAGATTATACACTTGCATGTTGTGCTTATGCTTGAGAAATAATATGTATTCATATCTATTCTTTGATCAATGCAATACATATAGTAAGGGGTTTTGAGCAGTTACTTTCCCCTAGATAAATATCTCTGCATGTGTGATGTTTCCTTTTGCATGTCTATGATTTGTGTTCTAGATTGTGAATTAACTTCCATGGAGTAATAGAGTAGCTTCAAGTCTTGTGATTTAGTAAATTTCATGAGTAGTTTCGAATCTACAACATAGTTTCTACACAATTCAACTGGGCAATCCCTCACCTAATACTCAACTCTTCTCCTTGTTCATGTTTCCAATTGAAGTAGCCACAATTATTCCTATACCCCCTTATCCAATTTATACTCCTCTACTAGCACTAGGACAATATAAATTAAATTGATCCAGGATCAATTAAAATAGAAATGAATTGATTGCAGAGCTTACCTTCCATTTTTATTGCAGAAGCCTGGTGGTCGGCTTTCCTATTGTTTAATGTTGTGTATATTCTAGGAAAACTATGAGCCATATCTACCACTATCTAGACTTCTTAAGCATTGTAAAGGTGTTTCCCAACATGCTTCTATTGTGGACAATCCGCCTTGTGGTGATTTCCTCCATAAGTCTAGAAATTCAAAGGCTCTGTCATGTCGCCCTTATTCTTTCATCCCATAGGCTAACTATCAAGACCGATACTCGTTGTGTTTACACTCTTATGAGTTCTACCTTGACTAGTTGAAGTTATATTTACTCTCTTTCATGCGGTTTGGGATTTCCATCCTTCCTTATGCCCCTCTTCTTTATATCTCAGGATACCTTTCACCTTCAAATCCCTCTTGAATTATGGTCTATGATTTAACTATTCATTACATTTCTTTAGTTTCTAAATTGCATCCTCCAATGTCTTAGGCTCATCAAACTCAATTCTACCCTTGAAGAATTATGTTAGTCTAATGATATACCTTTGAATATTTTCTTTTTCTTCTTTAAGGTAGGAAACATGCCTTAGCAGCTCTAAGAATTTAGTGGTATACTCCTCATTTATCATTCGACCCAATATGATCTCATATAACTCCTTAGCCTTATTGTCAAAGTATCCCTTAGATAGATACTTGTCCCTAAAATATTCTTCAAATTCGTTCGAGGACAAATATTCTTCTTTTATGCCTTTTACATTCATTAAATCTTCCCACATGATGTCATATTTACCTTTAAAGGTAAAGGTGGATATCCTTGATTTCATGTTCTCTAATTAGCCATGAATCTTGAATAACTTCTTCATCCCAAGGAGTCATGCCTCAACGTATTATTATTTCTTCACTTCAGCATTAAATGTAGCAGGCTTGGCCTTCTTAAAATGTTTTAGCATATAGTATTTTCCTCCTTCATGGTGCCACTGATGATGATGATGTTGTGGTCTATTGTGAGTATTTGCATACTGTTGTTCAGGGGTTCTTATAAGAGTTCCAATGGAGTGCTTCCTTTCACAATATCTTCAATTGACAACTTATGCATTTTCCCAGATCCACTACCATCTACCCCATTAGTTCCTTCTTGTCCCAAAGGATTTTTCCGACTTCTATGAATAACTTCCAATTCATAATGCTCTTGCCTTTACAAGTCTAAGAGGATCTGGAATATGAAAACATTCACTTCAACTTTCCTTTCTTGTGATTTGAGAAAACTCTTTGCACCTCAACAAGCCTTTCATTATCATCTTACTCCTTATTTCATCTCTTAAGCTCCTCGTAGTATCCATCCAATCAGGAGAGTCTACCACCCCTTATGAGTCAATTGATCTTTCCTCATCCACTATCCTTTCTTCTTCATATCCATGACATGAATGATTAGAGATATATTGCACCATTCCTATCATCATCTCCTTTGAACCTTGGTGTCTTTTATGTGTTGTCATACACACACATAATAGTTAGTTTTTAACAAAATTAAAGTCCATAATAGATATTATCACGTTGGCTTATTGTTGGAAATATGTTAATTTAAGGCTAGCTACAACATTACACCTTTGTGAGCACATTAATATCAATAAAATATTATTTGATTATTGATAGCATGCCACCTGCATATGTGCATCACGATGAAAAAACACCAAATAGTACACATAATAAATCCATACAACAAATGATTTTGACACATATAACATGTGTTATATCCTTATCTTATCCCTTAAGGTCCAGAGTTGAATCTTATCTTCACATAATCTATGACAGAGACCATATAATCTGAGTGTTGAACCTGGAATATATGGTACCATATGTAACATACCCCCTACTCTCCCTAGCCCCCACTAAGGGTAGGAGGCGGCAGGTTACTATGCATAGTCAACATCCAATGTCCCATTATGGAAATGGGATATAAATTTTTTTACCTTTTTCAAATTTATAAAAAATGTAAATGGATGACATCGTTGTGTTCATATCATTGCAACATTTCCAATGATATAAATTTTGTCTCAATCTGAATCCCAAATCAAAATATACGATTGTTCAAATATTAGATTATTAGATAATGCCACGTCATCCTAACCTACCATGTGGCACCCACATGGTTCACACATAGATATCTAAACCATGACCACGTCATCAACGATTGGTAGTATGGCCCTAGCTGTCAACCACTTCATACCAAGTCACATATTATTCCCATTCCACGATTTAACTAGCCCAACATACAATAGTCATATGATATATACCATGTATGTAGGCGCAGGCCCCTCTACAACTATGTAATTCTGGGAATAAAATCATGGCAGTAATCCTTGCGGCTCCCCATTGAAACTTTTGGGGAGAACCTTTCGGGGTTACATGGATCCCCTATGGACCCTCCTCCATGTGTTTTCTTGATATTTCCTGTAGTCGTGCACCCGAGCTCCACTATGCCACGACATCCCAACCTAATCCCTTTTGCATGGAATCCAAACCACCATATTTTGATGGAGCAACCATATGACCACTTTCCACCTCAACTTAGCTATAACCAATCATGCCTTCTTTACGCCTGTGTAGGTGGGCTCTGCCACACCACATCACCCCGATGATTAAATATTAGCAGGGTTGCACCCAACTCCATTATAAATAGTCATGGACAAGGCACCAAAGTCACGTTAGTGACCCTTTTCATCGAATTGATGTCACCTTCCATGTGGCTCCACTCTACGTATGTTATGTGTCACTCAAATCAAAGTAACTTGGCTCCACAAAATGTTCAAATTCAACTGACGTATGTCCCCCTACAAGGTCACCACGTGGCCCTAAGGCCACATCACCTGCCACACTATTTGATAGTCCCACTTGGTCTTCCTTTGCACGATAAAAATTAGATTTCATGTTATAAGTGATTTTTGGCTTCCTCTCTATTAATGTGCTTAATGCTTAATAACCAAACCCGCCTTGCCACATCATTTCGGTGTATATATCAACAAGATCATCCTAGACTCCCATCGAATTCTTTGCGGTCAAACGTTTAAGACACATGGATGGCACCAATACTTATGACATCTAATGGATAATATCTCTCCCACCTATGCTCATGGACATCGTTGTTGGCCATATAGCATATAGGGCATGTTCCTTTGAGCTCCTCCATTCCCTAACCTTCAGACCCTCACAAAAAATATTTATGTTTATTGCCCTATGCTTTGGTAAATGCTAATGCAGCCATAAAGGGCCTTTTCCTAGGCCTCCAAAGCCTAGAATATAGATATACAAGGGTATATTCAATCCCTTCTGGTGATCCCACCTAAGCTTCTTCTACTTCAGTCCAACTTGATGTGCGAATATGTAATTGAACTATAAGTTCATATATATATATATATATATATATATATATCCTGAGCTTACGGGTAAATACCAACTTGTTGACCAAGTCATTTTAATGCAGACATTCAATTGGTTATCAAAAATTTGTCTATCTCCTCTAGACTCAACCATTTATACCAATTTAAATACTCAAGATGAACACATGAGTAACCCACTCCTAAAGATTTACTTAGGCAATTATTAGCTTTGTTTCTAGCAAATAATAATAATACCAAGAGCGCAAATAAGTAGTAATATATAAGTCTTCAGGGATCAATGATAAAACAAATCACTTCCCCTGTAATCCAAGATTAGATATGGGGACACAATTAGTCTTTCAATGAATATGATGCATTTTTGTGGTAGATACAATTATAGTTATTTCATGGTCACGATTACCATACTTTTAGTAGTGTAAACTCAACAAGTAAGACATTCACACAAGAACATGCTTAGTAAATAGAGATTTGAGCTATGAACTACAACATTCCCTTCTACCACACAGGGATATATTAATGCAATCACTTCCATCCTGAATAGTGCCATATCCACAATTAACTATTGCATTCATGTAGACTCAATAGTATATACACACATAAGGTTCACCGTTTCAATCCACTAATTTATATCGTGTTCTTTCTTCTATGCAAGGATATATTTATATATATGTGTGGTAGTGAATTCATTATAAGTTCTACGCAATCCAACCTTTCATGTTAAGTGCAAAGATATGTTATAATGATTCAAGGTTGAATACCATATATGTATCCACTTCTCACACATGAAATCATTAAACTATTCAAGTACTGCCAAGACAATATGGCCAACCATACCAATCATCCATATGAACAACTAAATAACAAGTCATGCCTCATACCTCAACATTACAATCCATGATAAATTAGTACATTAAACAAGTATAAAGCATTTAGAACATAAGAAGACATTTATCTTTAATATATTGAACTAGGAAATTGAGATTGGGACTTCAACTCTCCACCCTATCTTAGACACATTGTATCCATTTATCTTTGATAGATTGAACTAGGAAATTGAGATTGCGACTTCAACTCTCCACCCTATCTTAGACACATTGTAGCCAAGTCACTCCCAAGCTAGATTCCAAAGCTTAAGGATGACTGCCTAAGGGATTAACCAAATTTTCTAGATGAGACAGAGACTCTAGAGGACCATCCACCTCCTCCCACTATCTACCTCATGAATTCAATATCTCATAACAAATCTAGAGGTCCACTACCCCCAACCTCAAATAAACAAGGAAATCTAGAGGCTACAACTCCACCCTCAAGCTATTAAGGGAATATTGAGGTTATACCTCCACCCTCAATTAGAAATGGAATCCAGAGGCTATACCTCCATCCTCAATCAACAAGGGAATCCAAAAGTTATACCTCCACCCTCAATCAACAAGGGAATCCAAAAGTTATACCTCCACCCTCAATCAACAAGGGAATTCAGGTTATACCTAAACCCTTAATAAAAAATGGGATCCATAGGCTATACCTCCACCCTCAAATCAACAAGGGAGTCCCTAGCTCACTATAAAACCAAAAAAACAAGCAGAGGGAGCTAAATAACTCTCCTACTAGGAATCCAAGGAACAAGTCTCCACCCAAGATATCAAGGGAGTCCAAAGAAAACCATCTCCACCCTCTAGTATTACAAGGAATCTAGAAACTATTGTCCTCACCTAAGAGTTATTCTTCCACCTCTCAATGCTCAACTAAAGGATGCCTCTATTCCCCGTGTTCTGGTAACAACACAAAATTTTGTTCTTTTATTTTTTTTTTGATGTGCTCTCCTACATTCTTTGCTTTCTCTATATTAGAATCAATCTTTCTCACTATGTATAGTGCTCTTTTGTGAATCCTATTCTCCTTACAATGTGTGGGGTCTTATTCCCTTGGTATGCTTATCTTCCATTACATTGTTGCAACTGTTTTTGGTTGGATGGGAAAACCTTACTATCGACCCTTCCTTCTCGTCTACGGTGGTCCTGTTGTATCTGATTAGTGGTGGGAAATTTGTGTGTCAACACTTGTTGCATCCCCAATTCTTGTTGCTTGAATTCTTTGTTCCCCAACTGCTAATGAAACCCCTTCTCTATTTAAATTTTTCCTTTCTTCCTTGTATATTTATCTAAGGTAGGAACTATTCTTTTGTAGTTCTTTCCTTCTCAATTAATTTGAAAAAAACAATCCATTTAAGGCACACATTCCAGTCTTGAATGGTTATCATGAAACAATTCAAGCTTCCTTCAAATCCCATGAAACCTCCTTCCTCAAACTTTAGAATCTACCCCTTAGAGGAACAACATCCTCAATGTTCCATAACCAAACAAAAAATATAAACAATCTTTAAAAAAGCACGACTGATTTGGGGATTTATATACACAACTTTATACAACATTTACAATGTGTTTATACTCACCTTAGCCGACAAAGAATAAAGGAAATGTTGCCTACATCTAATCAGTCATTTCCCACATGGCTTCCTCAAGCCCAAAGTTCCTCTAATGCACTTTGACTTTCCCTATTTCTTGATTTCAGAGCGTGAACCTCCTTCAATCCATGATGCATAAAGTTTCAATTTGGAACTCTCCCTGTAGTTCTACCTATAACACAGACCAATCATTTACATTATTAGCATCCTAAACATTCTTTTATGAAATGAAACATGAAATCCATCATGAAATTCCACTGATGGTGGTAAGGATGACCTATATGTTATCATCCCTATTCTTTCGTTCATTTCAAATGGCCCACAAAACCATGGTTCCAACTTGGCACATGACCCAAATTTCAAGGATTTTTTCTTGGGTCTAACTTGCAGGTAAACATGCTCCCCATCTTGGAACACCTTGTGAAATCTATGTTGGTTCACATTGCTCTTTTATCTGTCCTATGCCACCCTTTAATTTTCTCTTATGATTTTAGTTTCTTGTTCCATTTCTTTCAACATATCAGGCCCAATAAGGACCCTATTCATTGAATCACTCAAACTAATAGGATTATTACAACTTCTCCCATAAATTTCTTAAAATGGGATCATTCCCAATGATTCTTGATACCCATTGTTATATGAAAATTCTATAAGTGGTAGATATTCTTCCCACTTCCTTGGCTAGTGCTTTACATACATTTTTAACATATCTTCGAGAATTCTATTTGTCCTCTCTGTTATCCCATCAATCCAGGGATGGTAAGTTGTATTAAAGGCCAACTCTACTCCCAAGCCTACAAACAATTCTTTCCAAAAATTTGAAGTAAAATTGACATCTCTATTTTAGATTATTTTCTTTTGAACTCCATGCAATCTCACGATTTCCTTTATGATATTTAAGCCACATCACTAGCTGGGTAGACTTAAGAACTACAAAGTGATCCACTTTGCTCAACTTGTGAACCACTACCATGATTACATCATGTTGTCTAGAAGTATTTGGAAACCATATAACAAAGTCCATATAAATCACTTCCCACTTCTAATCTAGAATGTGAATAGGATGCAAAAATCTGTTTGGCTGCTTGTGCTCAACATTTATTTGCTCGCATTTTATGCATTTGGAGATGAAATAAGTTACCGAACTTTTCAAGTCAGACTAATTTTTATGAAACCAACTCACAAAGAGATAGAAAAAATAGAGCAGTGACTTAAAAATCAGCCTCTTCTAAGGGGCAACCTCCTTTACATTACACAAATGAAAAATTCTTAGATGATACAAATGACAAGACATCCTTTCTATATATAGTAGTCTAAGGGGTCCCAATACAATCAGAGCCTACATAATAGTAATATTGTAGGGGCATAAAAATAACAATAATGGGCTTCTGTGGGGCATAATAATAACAACATGGGGACTATATGTGCACAATAATATAATAAGGGGTTTTCACTAACAACAATAAGGGGTTACATTAGTAGTATAGGGACCTAACATTCCCCTCTCCTTAAAAAAGTGTTGTCCTTAATGCTTGAGTAGTTCTGAAAATTCTTGGATGCTTCTGTATAAAATTCTCATCCTCCCATGTGGAATCTTCAACAGGTAAGTTCTTCCACTTGATGAGATACTCTAAAATTGATCATTTTTGTAGTTGTTGATTTCTTATTTTTGTGACTGCTTCCGATTCCAATATGATTTTTCCTTCCTCATCAAGTTCTCGCAACATTGTTTGAACTGGGATCTTCTCACCAATAACCTTCTTTAATCATGAAACATGGGAAAATGGGTGCACTCGGGAAGATGCAAGAAGCTCCAATTTGTATTCCATATTACCAATCTTTTGTAACACCTTGTATGGACCATAATACTTTGGTGATAATTTATTATCCTTCTTAGCTTGATTGAGGGACATTTGTTTGTATGGTTGTAGTTGTAGAAATACCCAATCACCTACATCAAAACTTCTTTCGATGTGATGTTGATCTGCTTGTTGTTTCATTCTATTTTTCTCCAAAGTGAGGTTATCCTTTAAGAGTTTGAGAACTTGTTGTTGATGTTCGATGTGATCTTCCACTGCTTGAACCTTAAAATTTTCTTTTAAATATGATGTGATGGACGGTGGATGATATCCATAAAGTGCCATAAATGGGGTCATTTTTGTTGCGGTATGGATGGAAGTTGTATACCACCATTCAGCCAGAGGCAACCACTTGATCCATTGTGTTTGTTTATCAGATACAAAGCAATGAAGATATCCTTCCAAAAGTTTATTCACTATCAGAGTTTTCCCATCAGATTGAGGATGATAGGATGAGCTATGAGCTAAGTGAGTACCCAAATATTCCCCTTCTTGTACTCCAAAGGAACATTTGGAGATTTTTGCATATAATTGTTTCTCCTCCAATAGTTTGAGCACCCTATCAACATGTTGAGCATGATCCTTCCAAAACTTATTGTAGATTAGTAGATCATCAAAAAATATTAAGACAAATTTTCTAAGGAAGGGTTTGAAAATGGAATTCATCAAACCTTGAAATCTAGAAGGAGCATTAGTAAGGCCAAAAGGCATGACCAAAAATTCATAATGACCCTCATGAGTTCTAAATGTTGTTTTTGGAATGTATTCAATCTTCATTATGATTTGATGATATGCTGAATGAAGATCCAACTTGGTGAAGTAAATTGCTCCATGTAATTCATCCAATAATTCTTCAATGACATGAATGGAAAATTTATCTTTAATAATAATATTGTTGAGCTCCCTATAATCTGGACACATGCACCATGATCCATCCTTCTTATGTACCAATACCAATTCTGGAGCAGAGAAAGAACTTTGACTAGGTTGAATTATACCAACCTCTAGCATTTCTGCAGCCATACGTTCAATTTCACTCTTTTGGGCATATGGATATCTGTAAGGCCTGATGTTTGGGGGAACACTTCCTGGAATCAAATGAATAGAATGATCATGATCATGAAAAAGTGGGAGGCCTTTGGGAGTCTTAAATACCTTGGAATGATTTTCCAAAACATTTTGGAGATCTAGAGAAATAGATGATTTCAATGTGGGAACCTCTAGTGAATATAATTGTGCAATTACACCCCATTGTTCTTTCTTTATAAGTTTTGTCATGTTGTTAGAGGTGATTAAATTTCCTGGTTTCCCTTTGATGCCCCTAGTTCAACTTACTTTCCTTCCCAAAAAAAAATTCAAGAAAAGTTCTTGAAAATTAAAAGCTATCGTACCCAAATATTGTAGCTATTGGACTCCTAGTACAACATCTACACCGCCCATTGGAATGGAAAGAATTAGACTATTAAAGACATATTCTCCCATGGATAGCTTGATATTATGGCACTTTCAGAGAAATTTTTAATCATTACTTGAAACTCTGGTGCTGCATATAGCAAGAAATTCAATTCCTTGGCTATCTTACAACGAATAAAATTATGTGTACTACCCAAATAAATCAACATTATTACCTTTTTCTTCTTGATATGCCCTTCTGTATTGAGAGTTTGAGGAGTGGTAATTCATGTCAATGCATTACAAGATATGCTTAGATTCATTTCTTCTTTCTCTGGGATTGGTTCCTGGTGTATATCCTCTTCTTTTGACATTTCTTGTTCCTTTTCTTACTCCTCTTCCCCACCTATGTAAATTAATTTCGTCTCAGCAAACTGATGACCTTTAGTGTATTTTCTATCACAATTGTAACAAATCCCTTTTGATCTTTTTTCTTTGATTGTTATGGTGTCAATCTTGTAGGTGGTGAAAGGTTAGGAGAAAAAACACTTCCATATTTATAGTTGTGAGTGGTAGGCTTCCTTGTTGCCATAATTTTTCCTTCCATTTTTCTTGCCAACCTGAATGCCTTCTCCACTGAATCTGGTTTCCAAAGGTTAGCCTCATGTTGGATGTTATCCTTTAAAGTCCCTATGAGCACACCAATCCTATGCTCCTCTGGAATATATTTTACCCTTATATTAAATTATTGGAAGTCCTCAATGTGCTCCATCATTGAACCCTTTTGTTTGAGATTTATCAATTGGCTAAAAAAAGTGTTTCTTTTGTATCCTCATAATGTGCTATCATTTCGTCTGAAAATTGCCCAAGTGACAATTTTTTTACGAGAGAGAATCCATTGATACCATACAAACTGATTTGGTTCCAAATATAAAGTTGGCATGCGTACCTTTTGTGTGTTTTGCACATTATGGAGATCGAAATATTGCTACATATGTAGTATCCATGTTACGGGATCCTTGCCATAAAACTTCCTCACATCAATCATTGGAACATGGTGGGTCTTCAATCCAACATTAGATTTTATGTAATCGTGACTTTCTTTTGTTCTCATCATGAGTTTCCTTTACTACCCTTTCACCATTAGTAAGTATTTCTTGTAGAAACTTTGTAAAATCTATCTTCAAATATTCCATGTTTCCTTTAATTTTTTCTTCTATACCATCCATCTTAGCTTCCATGGCCTTTGAATTCCTTCAGACTAACTTTTCAACCAAAATTTTGATAAACTTTAAAAAAAAACTAAACACCTTTTTTCACTTTGTAGGAGCTTGATATTGAATTTGTTGTATCTCTACAATTTTGGATCCTCAAGGTCTGAAATTGCATCTCACGGTGTCCCTCTGACTCCTCTTTCCAACCTCACAAATCAAATGAAGATTGGATTCTCCAAGGAAGAGTTATAGTAAATCTCCCATGATGACCTGGTTGTAGACTAGTTCAGTAAAGAGAAATTGTACGAAGTTCCATGTGTCACTGTTTCGACCTTAGTAACTAAAACCGATACACAGAAAACTACATGTCATATTCTTTCTGTAATTTTTTACAAAATTTCAATCTGATGCTCAGAAAGAAAGTTATGATGATTTTCCTCAGGTCACCTGTTTGGGATGTAATTCGGGAGTCTGCAAAATGCCTAAATGTCTTGAACCATATATCCGAAAATATAGCGAAAAAAGACCTGATATTTGGGCCTGAGATTCATCAATATTTCATCTCAAATGGGTTTTAATTTTAGATTTTGAACCTCCGTAGAAAAAAAATTATAGCAGAAATTCCACTATGGCCTGTTTGCAATGGAATTCTAGAGCTTCCAAAAACCCTAACATCATCAGATCATATCTCTGAAAATATAGCAAGACAAGATCTTAAATTCAGACCTGAGGTTTAGAATGATTTCGTCTCAAATTGGTTTTTCTTTTCGCTTGTGAAACGTCGTAGAGAAAAATTTATATAAAAAATTACACGATGAAATTTTTGAAGCAGTGAAACCTTAGAATCCAAAGCTCTAATACCAAATGTCATGAAACCAGCTCACAATGAGATAGAAATGATACATCAACGACTTAAAAATCAGCCTCTTTGCGTGGGAAACCTCATTTACATTACAAAAATGAAAAATTCTTAGATTATATAAATGCCAAGACCTCCTTTATATATATAGGAGTTTAAGGGGTCCGAATACAATCAGAGCCTACATAACAATCATATTGTAGGGGCACAACAATAACAATAATGGGCTTCTATTTGGCATAATAATAACAACATGGGGACTATATGGGAAAAATAATACAATAAGGGGGTTTCAATAATAACAATAAGGGGTTACACTAGTAGTATAGGGACCTAACACCAATAATAAGATTTGTTGATGATTGTAAGAGTCTTTTGGTAACCCTGGTGGCCAGAGTATGGTTTTGCATGAAACTCCCTCAATATTATATTATTTATATTTCCGTCATTTGGCACATATATTATATTCTTGAATCTAATCAACCCATATTTTCAGAGGTTGTATTTTTTGTCCTGGTCACTCTTGGATTGTTGTTGCAATTTTTCCTTTAATTGTTTATATTTTTCATCTTGTCACCCAACATATTTGATCCTCTCTCCAAGATCAGTTCCATAGGAACATATGGCTGTTATATGGTTAATTTGCATTCTTCTACTGAGTTCATCAACAAATCTATTTTCTTTTCATTTAATGTATTAGAACTTGAAATCAAACTCGCTAAGTGTGGCCAACCATCTAGTTTTCCTTACATTTAATTTAGGATGATCAAACAAAAATGTTAGTCCTCCATGATCAGTCATTAGAGTAATTTTTATTCCAAAGAAGGTAGTGTCTCCACATTTTCAATGCATGGATGATGAAAACAAATTCCAAGCCATGAGTTACATAGTTTTTCTCGTGTTCATTTAATTTTCGATATTTGTAGCAAAGCATTTGGCCTTCTTGCATTAGAAGCCCACTAATTTCCCACTTGTAAGCATATTTTCATACAAAAACATGCTTCCTAGGATCGACTATTCTTAGTACCAGTGGATTAGCTAACAATTTTTTTAGATGATCAAAACTAGTAGCACAATCAATTGTCCATTCAAAATTATTTTCCTTATTCTACAGTGCAGTAATTGGACAGTGAATCTTGGAGAAATTCTTGATGAACCTCCTTTAATATCTTGCTAGTCACATGAAGGACCTAATTTTAGCCACATTCTTAGGTGTTGGTCATTCCATGATGGCCTTAACCTTCTCCAGATTAACTTCTACTCTGTCTTTTGAGGGAATGTGCCCCAAATAATGGATATGTGATTGAAATAAATCACATTTATGAAGATTTACACAAAGCATACGTTCTCTTAGAAATTGTAGTACTACGACCAATTATTCTGCATGTTCCTCCTTGGTCTTTGAATAGACAAAAATGACATTAAAAAAACCATGACAAACTTATCCAAATAAGGGCACAACACATTGTCCATAAGGCACATAAAAGTTTTGGGGGCATTAGTAAGTCCAAAGGGAACTACCACAAAATCATAATGCCCATACCTTGTTATGGAGTTTGTTTTATGGATATCCTTTCCCTTAATGTGCACCTGATGATAGATTGATCTTAGATCAATCTTGGAGAAGAATGATTCTCCCCTTAATTGATCAAATAGGTCATCAATCAGTGGCAAGGGATATCTGGTCTTTCCTTTGCAATTCTAAAAGGCTATGCAATATGAAAAATTTCACTTCTACTTGCCTTTCCTATGCTTTGACAAGGTTTTCTTATGCCTTAAAAAGTCTTTCATTGTTAGCTTTAAATTCCCTTATTTTGGCTCTTAAACTCCTCATAATGTCCATCCAATTAGGAGATTATCCCTCCCCTTTTTATCCAATTTATATTTCCTTTTCCACTATCCTTTCTTCTTCATATCCATGTTGTGACTGATCAGAGCTATATTGCACCATTGATGTCCCCGCCTTCTTGGAACCTTAGTGTATTTTATGTGTTGTCATACACACACAAAACAATTATTTTTTAACAAAATTGAAGTACATAATAGAGATTATCACCTTGGCTTGTTGTTGGAAATATGTTGATGTAAGGCCAGTTGCAATAGTATGCCTCAGTTAGCACATCAATATCAATAAAATCATATCCCATCATTAATATCATGCCACCTACATATTACATCATGATGAAGACACACCAAATATTATACACAATAAATCCATACAATAATCAAGTTTGGCACATATCACATGTGATTTAGCCTTATTTGATACCTTATGGTCCATAGTTCAATCTCATCTTCACTTCATCTATGACACAACCTATCTAGTTTGAGTGTTGAACCTAGGAGCTTTGATACAATTTTGTAAAATACCACCTACTCTCCCTAGCCCCCACTAAGGGTAGGAGGAGGCATGTTACTATGTTGACCCAATCCCTATTGTCCCATTATGGAAATGGGGTCTAAATATTTCTACCTTTTTTTAATTTCTCAAAACTTAAAAAAAAAATGACATCATTGCATTCATCTCATCTCGACCTTTCCAACGATATAACATTTGTCTCAATCTGATTCCCATATCAAAAGATATAGGTGTTAAAAGATTGGCTTATGAGATAATGCCACATCATCCTGACCTACCATGTGGCATCCACGTGCTGCTTGTTAAGATTCCAAGAAACTCTCCTAGGTTGTAGCTCGAAGATGCCTGGTAACATATAAATTCAACTATTGTTGTAGGTTTAATGGAAGGAATGATGGTTTGGTTCAAGCCAGATAACCACCTTCACTTTGTTTCACTCCAGACATGCATGAACACCCTTAGACTACAAGGCTTTAGACCACCAATGCTCACAGTTTTAGATGTTAGGTGAATATGGAGAATACTAACCACACAAGTAGATGCACAAGACCAATAAAGAAACATGTAAATGTAATATCAATGAAAGGATAGGATGACAACTCTCTTGCATTAGATAGAACGAAACCTGAGCAACCTATTTAGTGATGCAATCAATACTTTAACACAGGGATAAGATGACAGTTATCTAGTGCTAAAGACTAGGAGCTCAAGAATACAACATATTAGACACAAACTTAGAATAAGAAGAAAATGGACAGTGAGCAGTTAACAACAAAAGAAGCTTGTATTAGCTGAAAATGAAGATGAGACGCTGCAAGTGATAAAATGTCTACAATCTCTAGAAGTTGAACCTTACATCAAATACAACCTTGATTACCTCTTGCTTCTGGATATCTATAAGTTTACAATACTAGGGCACTTGGCCATTTAGGTATGGAAGGGTCATAATTTACCACCAACTGCATTTAATCAGCTGATGGAATCTATGAATGAAGTTTCTTGTTTCAGTGGGTGAATCTGATCTGATCAGGTGCTATGCTTTCCTTTAGGTGGTTGGAGTGCTTGTACAGATGGAGTCCATGACTGATAAATTCATCTATAGAGTCATGTTGTGTCCTTTTCCCCGTTTGGCCATGCTTTCTGTTAAATATGGTGGTTGGGAGTCTGACTGTGACTGATGCTGGCAAGCTAGTCATCTCTTTCTTCGGGAAAATAAAATGGTTAAGGACATGGGATGCATGGGCAAATAGACAGTCAGGATGAGAGGGAAGGATGACCGTTAGATCGGGAAAATGGATGGCAGATACGACTTGACGGAGGCTATCGACCGAGGTGGGACCGGGGTGTGTTATGGCCATTGGATCTTCAACAGATAGATCATATGGTCATTGTGCTATGGAGCTACACAGGTGTTTACCAAGCGGGGTGGATTGGTCAGGTGATAATGGGGATGAAATCCCCATTATCAGTGTTTCATAGCAGAGCTAAAAACTAGCTCCTTCTGGGGATGAAATCCTTCCTATGAGGTTTCAAGAACTATTGACCACTGCCTTTCCTACAAAAACAAGATCAACAATATTTCCTAGTGTTCCATTGGGCATGGAGTCTAAGTAAGCCTACACTAAAACTTGTAAAAAGAACATATTTACAATGTTAAGGCCTAAAGGCCTTAAACAACATAAACTTTCAAAAACTACCCATTGACTGAGCCATCACAAGCTATTTCTTCTTCCATACTTTGTAGCATGAAAGTTTTGTTCCCCTGGATCTGAGCAATGAAAAAAGGTCCAGTCCACAAGCATCAAACTTCTCATGATTGCCTTTGTTTTCCTTCAGTGCATCCCATCTAAGCACCAAGTCTCCAACTTGAAAATTGTCCATCTTTGCCTTTTCGTCAAAAGCTTCCTTGATTCTTTTTTTATGTGCTGCAGACTTTTCAATCAATTGATCTCTGATTTGATGTACTTACACCAAGTCATTAATCTTCTTTTCCATGTCATTTTCCTCATTCTTCTCTTCCTACAAGAACTTGGCCACAGGGAGGATCAACTAGATTGGGAATATAGCCTCAATGCCATATACTAGCTTGAATGGAGAGTTCCCAGTGGATTTCTTGTTGGTCACCCTATCATCCCAAAATGCAAATTTCAGTTTGGAATCCCAGTTCCTTTTGTTGTCTTCCAATAGCTTTTTGATTATCCTTATCAGGCTCTTATTAGATGATTTTTCTAGACCGTTACCTTGAGGGTAATATGAGGTGGAATGCACTAGCTTAATGCTCATTGTGTCACACATGTCCACCAACTCTGTCGCCCTAAAGGCTGTTGCATTGTCTATAACCAATTTGTGTCGACAACCAAACCTGCTGAAAATATTTTCAGTCAAAAACTTCATGACAACATGATGATTAGCTTTCCTAGTAGGGATGGCCTCAATCCATTTGTTGAAGTAGTCAATAGCTACTAAGATCCATCTGTGCTGGCCACTAGAATGTGGATTGATTTCCCCTATGAAATCCAAGCCCCACTGCTGGAAAGGGCCACTAGCATGTATTGGCTTCAAGGGTAAGGACTTCAACTGTTGCTTTCCTTCAAACCACTGGCACTTGTCACAAGATTTTACAAATGAAAAGACATCAGAAAAGAAGGTAGGCCAATAATACCCAGCCCTGAGGATCTTGTGGGCTGTGGTTTCCAATAATGACATCCTCCACATATGCTAGAATGGAACTAATGTATGACCTCCATAGATTGTTCTTTGTCCAAACATCTTAAAAGGATTCCAGATGGATCTCTCCAATATAGCAAGTCATCATGAATACAAAACCTGGCTGTTTTGAGCTTGATAGTCCTAGCTTGCCTTGAACTAAGACCTGGAGGAACTTCTAGCTTCAGAAAAAATTGAGCTATTGTAAAATACCATTCACAAGAAGCTAGATTTTCAGCCAACGACTGGTCATGTCCTACTATTGCTTCTACTATTTGTTTGTCATTTGAATTTGTACCTATCCAATTCATGCCTAGCATCCTGCAATTTTCTTCAGCCATCAGCTTGACAAGGCCCTGACCTCTGACAAGCTTGGTGGGCTTCAATTCTATGTTGAATTCAATAAGCTTTGCAATCCATTTGGCCCTTCTCCCATCAACATCTCACTGTGTTAGGACATCTTTTACTAAAACGGAGAGCACATATGCAATTACCTTGGAGTGCAGGATGTAGATTCAAAATGCCTTCAAAGATTTGATCAGGGCATAAGCCTGTTTTTCGATAATATCATATCTTAGTTCAACATCCCTTAAGGTTTTGCTAAAGAATGCCATTGGATTCTATGAACCTCATCATATTTTTGCAATAAGACTGCTACAAGGGTGTCACCTAAAGCAAATGAGAAGATATGGAACTCCTTGCTATAATTTGTGCTGATCAAAGTGGGGGCTTCCATAATAGCTCTTTTGATGGCTTTAAAAGATCTTTTGGTTGCATCAGTCCATTTGATTTCTGATCCCTTTTTCAGCATGGAGGTGATGTGCTTTACCAATTCTACAAAATTAGGAATAAACCTCCTTACAAAATTTATTTTACCCAGAAAAGATTGGATGTCCTTTTTTGATCTTGGAATAGACAAGGCCTGTATTGCTTTCACTCTCTCTGGGTCAATTTTGACACCTGTAGCAAAAACGATGTGTCCTAGGAGCTTGCCTTCTTCTAAAGCAAACTGTGATTTCTTAGGATTCATTGATATCACAAACCTTCTACACTTCAGAAACATTTTCCTTAAATGTTGCAAATGATTTGGATGACTACTAGAGTATACTATTATATCATCTAGGTAAACAAGGACAAACTTATCCTTCTCTCCTTCAAATGCTATATCCATAGCTCTCTAAAAGGTAGCTCCAACATTCACTAGCCCAAAGGGCATCTTAGAGTACATGAATGTGCCTAAGGAGTGGTGAAAGCAGTGTTTTCTTGATCATCTGGATGTACAACAACCTAGTTATACCCTAAAAATCCATCCAGGAAAGACATCACTTTGGCTCCTGAGACTTCCTGCAGCAAATGCTCCATCTTTGGTAGAGGATAATTGTGTTTCCTAGAGCATTTGTTCAGGTTCCTGAAATCAACACACAACCCGATTTCCCCACTTTTTTTCCTCACCATTACTAAGTTATCTACCCACTTTTGATATCTCAAGGAACTATGATTTTGGCAGCCAATAACTTCCTGATTTCCTTTTCAATCAGAGGGAGAAGCAAAGGATTTATGGGTCTCATCTTCTGCTTTAAAGGAATGGTGTCATTCTCCAATGGAATCTTGTGCTTGATGATCTTTTTGTCATAATTTTTAAGGTCACTGTATTCCCAGGCAAAGACATCAGCAAATTGCTTCATTAAGGTGCAGTACTTAGAACTTTGGGCAACAGACAAATGGGCGGACATATTTATATACTTTGGATGATCTGGACTCCCTATGTGGTGCCTATGGACTGCAGACTTATCTTATTTTTGGGCAATCTTATGAGGCACATCATTATGATAAAAAAAAATTCTCTAGAGGCACTAGCCCTTTAGGTATATGATTGCTAGGCAATTGTAAAATGTTGTCTTGGCCAATTCTTTTCTTTAGCTGGGGCTGGGGACATTCCTCCAAGGTTTCATTCTCTTGATCAATTCGCATTTCATAGAATTCATCAATGACTTGCAGAAACCTATTTACTTCATCATCATCCTCAAAGACCTTCCAGTGTTGGACATTATCAGGCAAGGATGGTCTATATTTTATCTAGAGTTCATAAACCAACTTAGGGGGCATGGGAGGGATGAACATGCTAGTAGACATGACAAGGGAATTAACAAGGTGATTTTTTACTCTAGGAATATATGATATACAAAAACTATCAAAAAATATTTGAGTCTCCATACCTCATCTCTGTATGCTTTCAGCCTCGGGTGCCTTGCTTGGAATGTCTTTTCCACTTGTTAAATGATGAGATCAGCATCTCCAAACACCTTTATGTCTCTGATTCCCATGTCTTTGGTAGCGTTTAAGCCCAATATCAGAGCCTCATACTCTGCTATATTTTTGGTGACCTGGAAAGTCAGCTTAAAAGACAAATGTGTGCTTTCTTGTTTTGGAGACATTAGCACCACTCCTGATCCTGCAGTTTCCTTTGAATAGGCTCCATCAAAGAACATCTCCCAAGCCTATGTCCCTTCTTCTTCCATGGCCTGGCCTACTGGTTTCTTGAGCTACACCGAGGCCCTCTGGGATTCTTCAATTTGGAGAATACATGCTCCAAAATTAGTGTCCACAGCGTTAATGGGATGATTAGTGGGATTCTTCTCATCACTGATAATATAGGCTAGCTGGGCTTCCCTATACAGTCTTCTGCTCTCTCCTCCAAAAACTGGGATAGTGGCATAAGATAAGTCATTTTGCAATGTCCCACCTAACCTCTTAATCCAGCCTCTGGAAAGTAGCATACCAAACTTAGGGGAACATCTGCTACCACAATATCCATCATCATGCTCTTCATGGACAGCTGAGTCAGGGTAATAGCCAAATATTTGATTAACCCCAGACATTTCACCTTCCCTGAATCAAAGGAGAATAAATCATGATCAGGTCTGGTAATGTCAAGGCCTAACTCTTCCATGACAGCTTTGGGCATCAGATTATGGCTGGCGCCTATGCCCAGCAGACAGTTGTGGAGGACTTTGTCATGAATGGTCAGAGAGACATAAAATCATGGGGAATTGTTATCAGCAAGTTCAGTCATCGGGCTAAGCACAAGTGTCAGTTTATCATCTTGTAAATTCACATATTCATTGGGTGCTTGTGTGGCTTTCAACTCAAGGGCATCAAGGATAGGCTTTCTAAAGACCTCACTCTTTACAAGTTCTATCAGAGGTACATATATTTTCAACTTCTACACTTCTGATACAAAAATAAAAGGGGAAGGGGACTTGTCAGGGCCTCTTACCTCTTAAGCTGGTGCTTTGAGGATGATGGGATCAGTTGTTGGTCTCTTCTATTTGTTGATATGATACTCTATGGGGACAACAACTCTTTGGGTAGGATCCTCTTTGACATTACTCGTTCTTGACCTCAAGTTATATATTTGCTGGTCTTCAATCGGTAGAGTAGCTTCTTTGTCCCACTCTTGACTGGTCTAGTCCCTGAATAATGACTCCTTGTAGGTAGCTAATGTCAGAAAGGCAGCATTGCCCTTGTCTTCCATACAGTGAATCTCATCCTCTTCATCAGATGGTTCCTCATCCATGACTACGTTCTGGAAAGAAGCCTTAACCATTTTTTCTTAACTAGCCTCTTTTCTCCTCTAAATGATCTACAATTGTTCATTTGCTTTTCTGAATGGATTTGGATTTCTAGGAGCAAATGAATTAGGAAGCCTTGCTTTCCCAGAATGCTTAACCTTCAATTTGGATATTTCAGCAGCCAATGTCTCGATCATTTTAGTCATTTTGTCTATCTTGGGCTTTGAATATGAAGAAGAAGAAGAAGAAGCCTCACTTCTCTGCCTCCTTTTGTCAGCATGTCCTTTGAGTTTTTCTATAGCCATGATATTGGATTCCACCTCCAAGGTTGCATCTTGCCTTTCGGCTAAAGTAGCACATCTTCTTTCTCTTAATAACAGGCAGAAATCAGAATCAAAGGCATTAGCGTAAGTGAGTTTAGCAGAGGTGGGGGTAGGCTTCACTTCAACTAGTATCTTGCTATACATACGATTGAATCTTTTATTAAAATCAGACAATGACTCCCCATTTTCCCTTTTCAGGTTGCCAAACTTAGTATGGTAGTATAGCAAGTCTTTCTTATCTCCCCAATGCTTTAAAAGCACATTGTTTAATGCCTCAATGTCTGCTATAGACCTAGGGGTCAGTTCTCTCAACCATTTTCTGGCCTCTCCATCAAGGCTTTAGACAAATACTCTCATCCACACATCATCTTCACTGATATCTAGGTTATCAACAAAGCTATAAAAAGACTCAAGGTGTTTTCCATTGTTACTCCCTCTGTACCAATGAACTTAGGCATGTATTTCTGATATTCTCCTGTTGGCGTGGTGTTCAAAGGAGTAGGTAGGACTAGGGGTCCATACCTAGCAGCTATAATTCTTTCCAGTTTGGTAGGTTCTTGTGGGCCTGTCATGACTGGGGTAGAGGGCAGGATACTGGCAGTTTCAAAGGTAGGGAGTTGAGAAATGACTGACAAGGCTAAAGGAATGTGATGGACTGGAAGGGAGGATTTCTTTGGACTCAGATATAAAGGGGAAATTATTGGACAAGGAGCTTTACGAATCTCTTGGAGTATTTCTTCGCTGATAGTGCTAGGCTCTATATTTTCAACATGTGCATGATTGGTTACAATCCTTTCTTGCATAGATATATAGGATTGTTTAGGCTTACCTAATCCTGATGCTCCTTTTTATGTTGTCTTTCTCTGCTTGACAATCTTCTCAGGGTTAGGCACTGGGTCAACAAGTGATTTCTAAGGATTTCTCCGAGTGTGTCTCACAAACTGAGCTAGAATTGTGATGTGGAGTCGCCACGAGGTTCGGCCTCCAGTAGAGTTGCCAAATAGATGATTACAACCAAAAATGTGTCCAGACTTTGTCTATCATCAAAGCTGGATCTGTATCATTTTCCCAGGGAAGCTGAGCTTCAATCTCCTCTCCCTAGCAGCGGTGCCAATTATGTTAGGATTCCAATAAACTCTCCTAGGTTGTAGCTCGGAGATGCCTGGTAACATATAAATTCAACTATTGTTGCAGGTTTAATGGAAGGAATGATGGTTTGGTTCAAGCCAGATAACCACTTTCACTTTGTTTCACTCCAGACATGCATGAACACCCTCATACTACGAGGTTTTAGACAACCAATGCTCACAGTTTTAGATTTTTGGTGAATATGGAGAATACTAACCACACCAGCAGATGCACAAGACCATGTGATGGCTAGTTGCAACTAGTAAAGAAACCTACAAATCTAATCTATTAATTGAAGGACAGGATGACAACTCTCCTACATTAGATAGAAAGAAACTGAGAAACCTATTCAGTGATGTAATCAATACTTTGACATAGGCATAAGATGATAGTCATCTAGTGCTAAAGACCAGAAGCTTAAGAATACAGCATATCAGGCACAAGCTTAGAATAAGAAGAAAATGGACATTGAGCAAATAACAACAAAAGAAGCTTGTATTAGCCGAAAATGAAGATGAGACGCTCCAAGTGACAAAATGTCTACAGTGTCCAGAAGTTGACCTTACATCAAATACCAACCTTGATTACCTCTTGCTTCTAGATATTTATAAGATTACAATACTAGGGCACTTAGTCGTTTAGGTATGGAAGGGTCGTAATTGACCACTAACTGCATTTAACCGCCTGATGGAGTCTATGAACAAAGTTTCTTGTTTCAATGGGTGAATCTGAACTGCTCAGGTCTTCTGTTGTCCTTTAGGAAGTTACAGTGCTCATACCGGTGGAGTCCATGACTAATAAATTAAGTTATAGAGTCGTGCTATGTCCTTTTCTCCCTTTGGCCATGCTTTTTGTTAAATATGGTAGTTGGGAGTCTGACTGTGACTGATGCTGGCAAGCTGGTCATCTCCTTCTTCAGGCAAACAAAATGGTTAAGGATGTGGGATGCATGGGCAAATAGACAGTCGGGATGAGAGGGAAGGATGGCCATCGGATTGGGAAAATGGACGGAAAAGATGGCTCGGCGGAGGCTATCGGCCGATGTGGGAGCGGGGTGTGTTATGATCATTGGATCTTCAACAAACAAATCGGACGGTCATCAGGCTACGGAGCTGCACGGGTGTTTACCAGGTGGGGTATAATGGTCGGGCGGTAACGATTTTCATTGCACCGCTTTTGGGCATAAAGTGGTAAAAGCCCAGGGCTGAGAAATCCCATTCAACAATCGACACATAGTAGTGGATGAGAGAGAAAAACTTCTCTCATCGCTCACTATCATTCAATCTAATTGTCAGCACGACGAGAGTGAAGACCGTCAAATATTGGCGGAGATGATTTGAAGATGGGGAGTGGTAGAGAGGGTCTCCTTTATCGGGTGCAACGGGAGCCGTTGGATCAGCGGGATGATCAATGGTGGGAATGCAGCACAACAAGTTATGAACATGCTAAGACAAATGGTAGGGTTTTGTGGCAAGTTTGGGGTTTTGCGCTCAGGGCTAAAGTCAAAGGGGGTTATTTTTTCAGGTTTAGGAGCCAATAGGGAAACAAAGATAAAGGAGAGTTAGTGAGGTAGAAGGAAAGAAGAGAATATTGACCAATGTGAAACCCCTTCTTTGGACATAACAATCAGGCCATGATCCTTTTTTATCTTAGAATATCAGCGTTGCATAGCAGAGCTAACAGTGTCCACATGGATATCCAAGTCATGACCACCTCATTAACACTTGTTAAAACAACCATAGTTGTCAACCCCTTCATATCAGTTCAAGTGTTATCCCCATTCCACAGTTTAACCAACCCAACATACAACATTCAATAATATATACAATGGTTGTGGGTGCGAGGCCCTCTATAGCCACATCACCCCAAGAATAAATTATTGTCAGTAATCCTTGCAGTTTCCCATTGAAACATTTGGGGAGAACTTTTTGTGGTTACGTGGATCCCTTGCAGACCCTCCATGTGTTCTCTCAATATTTTTTGCATTCATGCACCTAGGATCCACTACACCATGTCGTCCTATCTTAATCACTTTTGCATGTCATCCAAATTGTTAGAGTTGCATGGAGAAACCACCTAACCACTCACCACCTCAACTCATATCTAACCAATCTTGCCTCTTGTTTTCACATTTGTTTAAGTTTGATTTTTTTTTAAATCCTCGCAATTGCAGTATCAATGAAATATTTGTAATAAATAGGGAATAATGTTGATAATGAGACTATCAATGCTATTGTGATTTTGAAAAAAAAAAAAAAAATACATTGACAATAGGAGTTTCAATGTTATTGAGTGTTTTAAACTATAGACCAATGACTTTTTGTAGGTAACCAAGGTATCAATGCCAAAATGATGAAATTTGAATCTTTTTTTTGAATTGTGTTAACATGTTCCACGTCAGCAAAATGGTGATTATTCCTCAATCACGCTCTGTTAAATCTGAAAAGAGAAGAGCACATGTTGAAAGGATTGTTTCGGCTATCAAAGAGGTATGTGGATTAATTGTAATGATAAAAAGGTTAAATGTCTGATTTTTTCTGTCAATCAGTTATCATAGTACACATGCCAGAACACGATCTTTAATAAGTTTTCCCTGTATAGAAATTTATCTATTTCAGTTGTAATTATTGTTATCTTTGTCACTGAAAAAACTGGTTCTATTGAGTTACTTGATGGAGATCCAAGATCAAATCCTGATCCTCTATTCTATATATTCAGTAGGCTACAAAAATAATGGGGAAATGTGGGAAGCTGAATAGAAATGAATTGAAAGCACTTGATATTCTTGATATCCACCTAGAGATTCAACAACAGTTTCAAGAGGCCGGATGGGAGGAATTCTTTGAGTAGTGCACCAATTTTCATGATGAGGTAGCAAGACCGTTTTCCCAAGGTTTTGATGAACAACGAGTAGATGTTGAAGGAATTTCTTTCCAAGTGAAAAAGGAGTTAATTTATAAAGTCACAACTCTAATCACAGACAAAGAGAAATCTTTTAGAAGCTACATTTTATCTAGAATTGATGTGCCTTTCTTCTGAAGGAAGAATTAAAAAAAAGAAATGGATGACAAGGGTGTAGAGGGTACGGTTGAAAGATGAATGGCATGTGTTGCTATGTATTTTTAAGTCCTATTTCACCTACAAGGAGTGCTACAACAGGGTGAACCTCTACCATTTCTATTTTCTTTCTCATCTAGCAAGTCAGATAAGAACCAATGCCTCTTAATTTTTGTTTGAAAGTTTGAAACATATTGCTACTCGAGGTCGAGCTAGG
Organism: Pinus taeda; assembly: GCA_000404065.3. Classification (NCBI taxonomy): domain Eukaryota; kingdom Viridiplantae; phylum Streptophyta; class Pinopsida; order Pinales; family Pinaceae; genus Pinus; species Pinus taeda. The sequence continues at coordinate 45,292 of APFE031715055.1, read as the reverse complement.
ACAGTCCCATCTTCAAAATTCATTTATCATAAAGTTTTGGTAAAATTATTAATTGAAAACCATTTAGAAAAAGCTACAAGAACATGGGGTCATTTTATATTCTAGGGAGGGTTTCAACCCCAGCCTGCTAAGTCTAAAAGGGGTAGGAAAGAGGGCACTTAAAAGGAGGCCAAACAAGTAAAAAACCTTGAGATTGAAACCTCCTCTCAAGGAACTTCTACTGTGCAAACCAGAATTCAAAGGAAATTATAGAAAACCTCTCTCCCTGTTCCTAAAATACCTAAAGTTTATACTAGAAGGAGTCATAGGCTCAAAAAATCACAACAAACTCCTCCTCCTCCTACTGAGAACCCTCCTCCTAAAAACCTTCATACTGATATCCATCCAGCTGAAAACCTTCCTCGTGAAATCCTACCTACAAGAAGTCAATTTCCAGAGAAAACCAAAAGAAAGATGGTTGAGCCCCAAGATGACGGTGTTTGAACTGAGAAAGAGCCTACTTTGTTTGAGATGTTTAAAGGGGGAAAAGCCTCACACTAGGCCCTAGAACAAGCTCAAATTGAACATAAAAATAAAATAGAACCAAGAGCTTGCTAAATAAATTATAGATGTGGATGACATCTCGCTAATTGACATAATCATAAACAAGGAGAGAGATACAGGTTCACAAAATTCAAATAAAATAAAGGCTACCAAGAAAATAATTCCCATGGAGACTAGAGAAATAAAAACATGCAGGATGGCTAATGTCAATGTTTTGTTGGAAGTAACTAGTACTCTTAGCTAAAGCCATTTATGGCCTTTTGAGTTTTTTGACCCCATGTTGTCAAAAGGAAATTTTGTGCTTCAACCAATAAAGTGCTTGTCAATGTTTTAACATAGGAAAGTACATAACAGTGTTGATAGTTTCATTTTTAGCATGTTTTGGTGGATAGTTTGGAGGAAAACACTGACAGTCAACCTGTTAGCATAATTTTTAGTTTTGGTAGCTAAAGATTGACAACGGGATTATCAACGAATTAGAGGAAGGGTGCTCGAGGAAGCAGGATATACACAACATACAACCATTCTTTAAGGAATGACAAGGCAACGAAGGAGGCATAACAATGATGCGCTTTTCAGCCCCTGCTTTTAGAATTATTTACAAGAAGTTATTTTTTTATTTGAAAAAAGATATGTTTTAAAAATATTTTACATGCATGTACCTAAAAGATATACACTATTATATTTAGATTACTATAATTAAGTTTAGATAGAAATATTATTAGCTATTGTATTTTGTATATGAACAGTTTTTGAAGAAGAAAAAAGGGTTGGAACTTTTGAAAGATAACCTTTTCTATTTACTATGTGATCATATTATAGTAAAACGGTTTATGTGAGCAATTTGCAGAAATTCCTATGTTGCAATTCCCTATCTATCTCTTGGTGTATTTTTTTCCTTAATGTCTGAATTCTAAGTGGTTGAATTTGGAATTCATATTTTTGTGCTCCGCCTTCTTATGTTTCAGATATTTAAATACTTGTTTTTTTTCACATATATATCATGTTGTTTTCCTCTTTCCTCCAAATTTCCTAAAATTTGTCAAAGGAATTGTTACTATCTCACTTTTGTAATGTTTTCTCATTGAACCTGTGATTATATAAGCCTGATTGGATCAGACTCCATGCTGAATGGTGAATATTTCCTACTGTCCAACGAACCTCAATGTTTCTTAAATAAATCTGGCCATAGAACTTGTTGCAAACCTTCTACCACTGTGACCTTGGGTAGCTGAGTTTTCAAGGAGAGATCCCTCTCCAAGTTGAAAGGGCCAGCGTTTCAACCTCAAAGTGGTTCGAGGTTACCTTAGAGGTTTTCCCATAGACTGGCTTTTCTCTAAGAGATAACACCTCATTTTTCCTATGCAAGTGGGCTTCATCACACCACATCACCTCAGAGATTAAATCTTAGGCGTTAAGGGATTTGTAACAGCCTGGGTTAGAATTTCATGTAATAAAGTTAACAACGAAAAAATAAGGCCAATTTCATGGGACACGTATTCCAAGATGAAATGTGGGAAAATCATCCTAGTGGGCATCACCTTTTTTTTAATGGCGAAGGGGAAATTGGAAAAGGCATTGGCAAAGGCTTTCAAAAGGAAAAAATGAATTATTGGTATTTTATTTATGAAAATGAAGGAAAATATGAGAAAAGGAACATGAAAGGTCATAGGTTGCATGTGAGGACAAAATTAGAGGAAAATAGAGGAAAAATGAAGAAATTAGAGGCATCAATAATAGAAAGTCTTATGAGGATCAGTTCACAACTTTTGCTGGTTTATCCTTTTCTCAGTTCAATTTTGGAATTAGTCTCAGAGTGGAAAAGAGCACCAAGAGGAAAAGAAAAGAAAGAAAGCAAAGGAAGGACAAGGAAAGCAAAGGAAAATAATGATCAAGAAAGGAAAGGTTGGAATAAGAGGCTTCATCGAGAGTACTTGTAGGTAACATGTTGCATGTATGATTTTCTAGCTGGTTTTGGCATGCATGATATATGCATGTGTGTATTTGGTTCATTTATTATCATTGGCATGGGTTTTGTTAGGTTTTGAAAATGGTTTTAGCCTTTCCTTTCCATTTCTGGATAGCCATGGTATGATGGGATTCATTCTTGGTTGAGCTTTAGATTGATAGAAGGTTTTGGATCTAAGTGAGGTGGTATCAAGAAAGTCCCAAATCGTTTGGGGTGGAGATGGTTTTCTCTAGTAAGCCATCAAAAGGTGGGTGGAGACAAGAAAATTCCTTAAGGGATGGTGAAGGAATTCCGAGGGATCCAAGCTCAATTTTATTTTGTGATCTCGAGATTGGTTTTGGTGAGATAACAGTAGTGTGAGGGTGGAGGTGGTTTAACCTTTGGATTCCCTTGGTTTTTGTGGATTGGTTTACCCCATTAGATCCCACATTCATGCTTGGAATATGGTACAAGGGTGATTGGCTGAAAGAAATATTTGGTTCAGCCTAATCTATGGTTAGGTGGTACATGGAAGTCCCTAACTTGGTTGGATTTTACATATGTCAATAATAGCTAAGCCCCTAATTGTACCTTAAGAGTAAATGCACTTTTTATTATGTGGCTTTAATGGTTGTTCTCTCATCGTTATTTATCTATTTATATGCTGATTATAAGCATGGTTTTGTGACAGATCCAAGTTAAGACTCTTATCATGTTTGATTGATAAATGAATGGTTAATGAACACATGACCTAATGGATGTTATTGAAACTATTGTTAGAGGACGTTAGACCTTCCTAGTAAACCTTGGATAATTTTCATATATCTATTTTCAGATATGCATTCATGACCTATAGATCTTATGTTCTCAGTGTGTTTGACGGAATGATTGTCATGGCTAGACTGGGCTAGTTCAAGTCTTAATTAAGATTTGTGCTAGAGGTTTTGTATCTATATTATTTATCATTTTTGGGTGTTTCATTAAGTTTTGGAAGAGGTATGGATCCTAGTCCTGAAAAAGTAGCTCAGATGTCAGGGTCACTGGCACAGAACTGAGTGAAAAAGGTTGTAGTTGCTGGGAATCAGGCCTGTGGAAGCAATTCAAGGGTTCAAGTCACATGGAAGCCTTATCGTGGGAGTGACTGAGGCTCTAGGTCAATGAAAAAAAAATTAACTAAGGGGTTGAGCACCTGGAGTGGTTGGTTAACAATTGGGGCTCATGTAGCACCTGATGGAAGTTAGTAAGTTCTTGTTTTATTGGCTCCATTTCCTTAAGGTTATCTAGGATTTTGAGACATGTCATAATATCCCTCAACTCATGTTTACCTTGGGAAGGCCAGTTAAAGTGGGTAGATATGGGAGGAGGGATCTACAACATCAAGGTGATGTCAACAACCCTTTCCGCTAGGGTGATGTCACCATCCATGCGGCTCCACTCTACATATGCCATGTCTCACTTGGATCTAGGAAATTGGGGCCCACAAAACCTTCAAATTCAACTAGTGTCTCTGCCTCCCAGGTGACCACATGGCTGAGAGGCCATGTCACCTGCCACGCTAGTTATGGATCCCACTTGGTCTTCCTTTGCACAGTAAAAATTTGATTTAATGTTATAAGTTATTTTTCATTTCCTCATTGTCGATGCACCAAATGATTAATAACCAACTCCACCCTACCATGTCATATCGATGTTTAAATCTTGACAGGATCGCCTCGGACTTCCATTGAATTCTATGGGGGGAAACCTCTGGGAAATGTGGATGGTGCTAATACTTGTGACATCTGATGCTTAAGATATCTCCCTCCTATGCCATTGGACATGGCTCTTGGCCATATGGCATATAGGGTGTGTCTCTTTGCACTCCTCCAAGCCCTAATCTTCTAGTCCCCGTGACATAAGCATGTATATATATATATAGTGTGTGGGCCTTTCCACCCTCAACGCCTGGTCACAATGCTCGAACATATAGTCGATCTAGGTCTTAAACCTTTTTCCTCTAAGAATCTCTATATTTCTATCCCCATGCTTTGGTAATTTCTAATGCTAGTATAAGGGTCCTTTGCCTAGGCCTCCAATAATTAACATATAGATATACAAGGATATATGCAAGCCCTTGTAGCTATCCCTCATGAACTTGTTCTACTTTGTTGCAACTTGACCTATGAATGTGTAGTTGAACTATAAGTTCATATAGGTGTGTGTGTGTGTACAAGATCTTTCCTTACTTCTACTAATCATGAAGCCCCTAATAATTATATAATACTCCATCCGTGGTGAGATAATGAAACCAATTTCTATTATTTGTCTTATTTATCATTATATCTGCTTTAGTACCGATTTCTAGTCTCTTCCATTTTTTATTGACCATGATCAAGATTTCCCCAATGCATCACCCTCCCAGATCTATAGGTGCTAGGTTGGCTTTGATAATTGAGCAGTTAGGCTCCAATCGTGACATAAAAATTCCTACCTTAGTTGGTTCTTATGTCCCACTTCTATCAACCCAACTATTAGCTATAAATGATCACTACACTAAACCAGATCTGAAATTGATTGGTTCACAATAGCTAGCTTCGAAACTTTGCAATAGTTATATCCAATCTTTATAACTAACTTCATATATATAGATAGCTCTATTTTTTTTATTCTACACCTACAATACCTGCTATATTTTTTTTCTCTTTGTCCCACTTACTATATATATTATTATATATATATTTTATATATATATATATATTATATATATATCTTTCTATATATATATATATATCATATTATATCTATATATATATATATAGAATAAATCGATATAATAATATATATATAGTATAGATATGTATTATATATTATATATATTATATATATTTATATATATATATATTATATAGTATATTATATATTATATATATATATTATTTATATATTATATATATATCCTAAGCTTACGGGTAAATATCATTTGTTGACCAAATCATTTTAATGCAATCATTCAATTGATCTTCATAATTTTTCTATCTCCTTTATACTCAACCATTTAGACCAATTTAAAGACTCATGATAAACACAAGAGTAGCCCACTACTAAATAATAACTTAGGTAATTATCAGCTTTGTTGCAAGCAAGTAATAATAATACAAGGAGCATGAGAAAGCAGTAATATTTAGTCTTCATGGATTAATAATAAAACAAATCATTTCCCTTGCAATCTAGGATTAGATATTGGGACACCAATTAGTCTTCCAATGACTATGATGCATTCTGATGGGATATACAACTAGATTTATTTCATGGTCATGATTACTATACTTTTAGTAGTGTGTACTCAACAGTAAGAACATACTTAATAAATATAAATTTTAGCTATGAACTACAATATTCCCTTCTAACACACATGGATATATTAATGCAAACATTTTCATCTTGACTAGTGACATAGCCACTCTTAATTGCAAGGATTAACTAGACTCAATAGTCCATACAAACATAAGGTACATAGTTTTAGTCCACCGATTTATATCATGTTCTTTCTATTGCACATGGACGTGTGTGTTTGTGTGTGAATGTGTGTGTGTGTGTGTGTGTGTGTGTGTGTGACAATAATCTCATTTTGAGCTCTGCCCAATCCAGCCTTTCATCATAATGATTTAAGGTTGAATACCACATACGTAACCACTTCTCACATATGAAATCATTAAATATTCAAGTATTTCCAAGGCAATATGGACCACCATACTAATCATCCATATGAATAAATAAATAAATCATAGGTCATGCCTCATACCTTAACATTACAAGCCATGATAAATTAGTACATTAAACAAGCATAAAACATTTAGAACACAATATTCATAATAAAACACTTATCTTTGATAGATTGAATTAGGAAACTAAGATTGGGACTTCAACTCTCCACCCAATCTTAGACACACTACAGTTAATTCCTTTTGGTAGTCATCCTCGAGCTAGATTAGAGCTTGAGGATGAGTGCTTAAGGGATTAACCAAAGTTTTCATCTAAGATAAGGACTCGAGAGGACCACCCACGTCCTCCCACTAGCTACTTCATGCAATCAATATCTCACAGGGATTCAAGAGGTCCACCACCTCCACCCTCAAATCAACAAGGGAATCCAAAGGTTACACCTCCACCCTCAAACCAACAATGGAATCTAGAGGTTATACTTCCACCCTTAATCGGCAATGGAATCTATAGGTTATACCCCCACCATGAAAGTAGTAATGGAATCTAAAGGCTATACCTACACCCTCATCCAACAAGGGAATCCAGAGGCTATACCTCCACACTCAATCAACAAAGGAATTCGGAGGTTGTATCTTAACCCTTAATTAACAAGGGAATCCAAAGTCTATATCTCCACCCTCAATCAACAAGGGAATCTAGAGTTTATACCTCTACCCCTAATCAATAAGGGAATCCGGAGGATATATCTCCACCCTCTTTTAGCAAGGGAATCAAGAGGTTACACCTCCACCCTCAAACAACAAGGAAATTCATAGGTTATACCTCTGCCCTCAATCAACAAGGGAGTCTAGAGGTTATACCTCCACCCTCAATTAAACAATGGAATCTAGAGGCTATACCTGCACCCTCAAATCGTCAAGGGAGTCTAGATCTCGTAGTAAAACCAATAAAACAAGCAGAGGGGGGAGAAAGGACTCTCTTAATTGCAATCCAAGGAACATGCCTCCACCCAAGTTGTTAATGTAATCCATAGAAAACCATCTCCACCCTCTAGTATTGTAGGGACTCCAGAGACTATTGTCCTCACCTAAGAGATATTCTTCTGCATCCCAATGCTCAACTAAAGGATGTCTCTACTCCCTCCATTCTAATAGCAACACAATTTTTTCTTCTCTCGTTCTTGTTTTTATATGCTCTTCTACGTTCTTTTTTTTCTTTATATTATAATATATTTTTTTCTCACCATGTACGAGTGTTATTTTGTGAATTATCTCCTCGTTATATTTCATGGTGTCTCCTTCCCATGGTATGCTTATCTTTGATTACTTCATTGCAACCTTTTTTGGTTGTGTGGGTAGACATGACTGTCGAACCTTCCTTCTTGTCTACAGTAGTTATGTCATATCATTAGTGGTGGAAACCCTTTTTGTCAGCACTTCCTTTCCCCCACTTCTTGTTGGTTGAATTATTTATTATCCAAATATAAATGCATCCCATTCTCTATTTAATTTTGTCCTTTCTACCTTGTATATTTATCCAAGATAGGAATGGTTCTTATTTCCTTCCTTCGTACTCAACTAATTTGAAAAAACTAGTCCATTTAAGGCACACCTCCCAGCCTTGAATGTCTATCATGAAACACGTCAAGCTTCCTTCAAATCCAAAGAAACCTCCTTCCTCAAACCCTAGAATCTATGTCCTAATTCTCATGCCTTTTTAATTATAATCAAAATATATAAAATATTTACAACGAAGGGGAATTAGCCTAGGGCTATCATAGCTGTCATAGATTTTTCCTTGACTTACACTTTTTGAAAATGGATATGTAAGATGAGCGGAAATGTTTCTTTGCTAGAGTGTCATTTTTAGAGGATTGGAGGAAAATTGAACCTATTGATGCCATGAACCTTAAAACTTTTGGGCTCTAGCCTTCGGTATGGGGTGTTTTTGGAAGAATGGTAAAGAAGGTCTTTTCATGAAACATATAACCTTTTGACCTTCATTCTTCAAAAAAGGAAATATATAAACTTAAATGAGGATTTGTCGATGGAATGATTATGAGGAATGGGGACCTAAAGAACCCAGATCTATTGCTCCATGTAATTGAAGAACTTTTTATGAATGGGGCCTTGCAAAATTGGATTTTGGCTAGGGAAGGGTTGTCGGGCACAAAAGGTACATGTCAAAGCTAGGGAAGGAGCATTGAACAAAAGTAAATAAGGTTCTTATATATTTGTGTGGCACTATTAGTTATGGATTATGTTAGAAAGGAAGACGAAGATTGGACAAAGTGATAGATACACATGGCTTTATTAATTTAGACTTGGTTGGAGATATGGATCATAGAATATCTACAAGTGGGTATTTATTTAACCTATTTGGAGTATAAATCAATTAGATGAGCAAGGTATAGTTTCGTAGTGGCACTCTAGACTATAGAAGGTAAATACATGGAAGCCACTCATGAAAGCAAGAAAGAATTACGATTATAGAGATTATGTTTACATAATAGGTTGGTACAACAATATGTAAGGTTATATTGCAATAATAGGAGTGAAATATTCTTGGAGAAGAACCCATATTATCCTTTTAGGACAAATCATATTTATGTTCAATGTCACTTTATGAGTGAAATGATTGAATAGAAGAAGGTGCTGCTAGTAAATGTAGACACTTTGAGTAATGTTCTAGATGCATTAACAAAATCTATGAGCACTAAGAAGTTCTCTTGGTGTAGAGAAACAATGGGAATTACTACCCTGATTTTTGTTGATCATGTACTCCTGTGACCCCCTGTATGTAAAGAAACCAAGTGGGAGGATATTGTGTATGGGTCTTATTCTTTGCTTGACTATCCCCACACACTTTACGTTGCATTGAGAGCATTAGGGGTGTGGATGTCACAAGGGTTGGGACCTCCCTTGCTCAGGTGATCGTAGGGGCACAAAAGGCCCACTATGCAGGGGTTCAAAGGAAGTGCCCCCCTAAAAACATTGGGTAGTTTTTATGTCTATTTTCTTTTTCAACGAACAATTTTTACTTTTAGCAGTTTTGTGGTGCATGGTGCTTCATCCCATAGTTTTTTAAATTTGAATTAAAAAATTACAACTATATTCTAATCTAAGGTAAATGAATTGGTGGTTTATGGAGGCTACATAATATACATATTGTATTGTAACATTGTAAATAAAGAATATACTAGAAAATATTTTTGGTTTTCTTGGTTTGGGTTTCTAGTGTAAAATATTTGTGTTAATATGTGTGTGTGTGTGTGACATTTCATATTTTTTTATTTTCATTGAGAATCTATTTGCAGCAATTATGTATATAATATTAAAACCTACACTAATTAATATGACAAAAATGTATAAAAATTGAATAGAAATGATTATAGTAATAAACAACACATAAACATACAACCATTAGAACACTTAATGTATTATTCAACAACTAAATGGTTACAATACATTTTAGAGTCTTTGTGCTCTTAGCAAGAATTTGCAACATCAACATACAATAACATAATGATTCGAGAGAAATTTTGGTAGCATAACATTAAGTTCAAACTCAAACATTGCTTTTGTCCAACCTTAGCACTCTATAAATATGAATAATAAAATCATAAACCACTTATAGTTTTCCAATTCCACATGATAGAACCCATCAAAAATTAATTTCCCAACTATTGTTGGCCAGGATTCATTATCTGCTAGTGATTTGTATTTATTCCCTACCACCATTGAGAATTTATTCATTGATATTTCTCAACATTTATTCCCTATTATTTCTCAACATTTTTTCCTTGATATTTCTTAGCATTTTATTGCTTGTTACCTTTTATAAATCATTTAACATAGCATTCCAAGACTACAAGGTATATGACACACTATTCCAAACACACCCACTATAGTTTTTGCATATCCTTGGCAATGAAATAAAAAAATTACGCCTTTAGTATCTATAACATTAAAATTTCATGGACTCATAAGAGTATTCTCTATATCAGCCCAAGGGTGTGATATTTCAAATGTCATGCATTGCATGTCAAACTACATAGGTTTACCAATTTGGAATACTAATATTTCCTACTAATGCTTAATTAAACCATGAATTTTAACTATGGAATCTCAACTAATTCACATAAGAATTTGAAGGTTTATAATTACAACAAAAACCATAAGTATTAGTAAATTTCCAAACCCAACAACATCACCTTGAGTTGGTAGTCAATGCCACATTCCCATGGTGGAAGTTAGTCCTTGCTATTGAATCTCAAGGGTGTGACGGTTATTCCAACACCCCTCAACATTCAACATAAACTAGGGAATCAAAATTGCATTGAATATTTGATACCACTTGAAGGTTTTATCTTACACAAGAACTCATAAGTATTATGAAATTTCCAAACCCGAAAGCATCACGTTGACTAAAGTTAGCCCCATGTTCTCAAAGTGGTGGTTAGTCCATGAGACCAATTTTTGGAGTTGTGGTGGTTAGTCCACCACAACTAAGAATTATTTCACTTGATAAAGTGAGGGAAAATTCTGGGGGCTAAATTTTTCCCATGGTCTAATTTTTTGTATCTTTCCCATAAAAAAATTCATCAATTTTCGTTTTTTCTAAGAATAATTTACCTAAATTATACAAAATAGGCTTATTTTACTCTATAAATCACCAAGATTTTCTATAAATTATATGAGAGCCTTAGAAATTTTAATATTTTTTATAAGAATATCGCTAAACATTTTATAGTTGTAAGTTTAAGAGTTAGTAAGATTCACCAAGGTTTCTACACTTAAACATAAGTATGGAATCTTAAAAGTTTCTCTAGGAGGGTACATTTGGAACAATGGCAATTGCTCCTTTAACTTCTATAATAACATTATGGAGAAATATGTGAATTTTTAGAAAGAAAAAAATATTATAATGGTTGAAAATTAACTACAACCATGCGAGACTGAGCAAATTTAGAGAAAACCAATAATTACCTTTTCAAATTTTGAATCTAGTTTAA
>APFE031715055.1:0-33407 GCA_000404065.3 Pinus taeda | reverse complement strand
AAGATGATAATATTACAGGAATTAATCAAAATAAGATTAAAATATTTACTAAATAATCAATTGGTCGGTTTAACAGCTTAACAGCGCACCTGCTCCATATTTATCACACACTTATCTCTTCTCTTCTTTGTAAATCAGTCCTGATGATGAGTCTTGGTCTAGGCTTGAAACGTCGACTAAGGAAAAGATGAACACTATGGAATATCCGAATTCAACCTCTCAGAAACCACTCCACAAAAATCTACAAACCAATAACTAGAATTTAATTGATAACTAAATCCACTACCAAAGTAAGTCTAGGATAAAAAAAAAAAAAAAACATACCTTTCTTGTAGGAGTGAATGGGGTTGCATCAAATATAGATTATAGAAATAAAAATTTCAATTATAGAGTTGAAACTATACATGTAGAAACCTTTACAAAAATAATAAACCTATGTCACAACTACTTTACCATTACTGAAGAAAGCATATATATATGAAAAGAAATATATGTAATTAGCAGATGCTTCAATCACTTTACACCGAGAAAGCCAACCTTCTCTTTCAAGGGGAGAGGTGTTTAATTCCTCAAATTAAAGTACTACCCAAGATAATACAAAGGTACAAAACACCTCAATATCCATTATACAAAAATCAAAAGGACAATAAAATCTCCTAGCTAAACCAAAAAGAGTTGAAAAAATATACATTTATGTGACATGCTTCTAAGGTTCTTTGGATTTGGTTAGAACCCTAACATCTCTAACAACCTTCCAAATAATTATTTTCTTAAAACTAACATAAATTCAAGAAGTAATAATTTCTTCAAATATCTAACTAATACATGATTTAGTTTTAAAGGAAAGATGCATTTTTGCCATGATGTCAAATATTTGGAAAATAACTAATTTTTTTTGTTTTAATTTGATTTCAACCTTAATTAATCTATTGAAGAAATAGATGGATTTTGCAAAATGTGAAGAAAAAATACTATAGTAAATATGTTGCAGGACATCTTATAAGAGAGTCATGTACGGTTATGCAACACACTATATAGCCTTATATAGCACACTAGATCTCTACATTTTAATAGCAAATAAATTCTCAAAATTGTTATATAATATATATTTTTATCAATCAATAATTGATAAACATACAACCTTATATATTTCATTATAATCCCCCATGAATAGTCCTAAACACATCAAATTGGAAGAAATTGTTAAAAGTTCAAGTGGCTATTATAGATGACTGAGGGGATTATAAGGATACATAATAAATAAATTGGGTTCATAGTGTCTATGAAAAAGGATCAAATATGATGAGTAATATAGCACATATATAGGATTCATCATTTTGTCACCTTACTTCTCTATGCAAATGGATTTGTTATATGCTTGGAGGAATTTAGCTTTATTTTCCACACAATTCTCTTGGTCAATGTCAATCTCCATCATATGGAGAGGACAAGTGCAGAGCCTTGGGATAAACAATTTTCAAACTTCAAGAATATGACCACCACAAAGTATAATCTTACCTTGATTCTATTTTCATTCCCATCTTGCTCGAGTTTTCCATTATACATCCTTTCAAGTAGTTTCTTGCTATTATGGAAGGTTTAAGATTATTCTTTATCCTTAAGGTAGACTTGTACCATCCAAATATTATGTGTCTGCCCTACTTATAAAAGTGTACAATAATGTTATTATCCCTAAAACTTTCAAAGATAAAATTTAGCTCCTACTACACATCTTCTTTAAACACCATAACAACTTCTTGTCTCATGCGTTATATTGAAGAAGCTAATAAAAAAGTAGAAGAACCATTCTTTGCCAACTTTTGTAATATAAATGTGATATTACCCCATTGTTAAAACATAGTAATAACAATTAGTGTCTTATGTTAGGATCATGGATGCCACTAAAATGAACGTGCATCACAAGCCTATCCATGGAAACCTTCAAAAACTCTACCTAAAAATACAAAAATGATCTCTTATAATGATTACCTTGCAATAATAAGGAGGTTTCCCTTGTAGAATATTATGTTCTACTTGTTTCTTCATCAAAGATTTTGGTTTCTTCATTTAATAATGTCCTTTTTATTATTATGGAATTTGTAATTCTTCCTGACTCAATCTTGGATGACACACTTTCTTTGGTTTACTTGTTTGATTCTAGGGTGAATTTGTCGGTGGAGTTTCTACAACTCTTCATCCTAATGTGATATCATCCTATAGTGAATGAATAATTTCTATTAGTTCCATTAGAAACATCTAGACAATGGAAGCTTGTTTTTAGTTTTTCTTCCCTTCTCCTTTTCTTTAACAATATGAGTGATTCTAGAAACATTCCTTCTTCTTCAAATATTGGGGATCCTTGGCAATGAGTTACTTATTCCAACACATAACCTAATGGTTAATTAACCCAAAAATGAAAATAAACTAAAAATCTACCATTGAATCACTTTATATCCTCCTATTTAAAATAAATATAGATATTGTGGGACTTATTCTTTGCATGCCTTTTGGCTCCTCCCTTGTACTTATTCCCCCTTTTGCTAAAGTAATCTTTCATCAATGAATGAAGAGAATGAAGAGATACCTGAGGCTTCTCATTGATACCCTTCTTTGAGATTACATGAGTTTATTAGAGTGGTAATAAATTCCCTTCTCCTTTAGCCTTCTTATCTACTTCTTTGGCCATGAATGTTATAACTAACCTTGATCTTAAGCATAGGTAATATTTGTGTTAACGCTTTTCAACATTCATTGCCTCTCATTTGAATGAAACGTTTCTTGGGATGAATTGAAGAATTTTATAGCTATTAAAACACAACCTAAATATCCAAACCCTTCATATTTTGTTCTAATTAATACCACCATGGGTTCTCTTAGTCCTCTTCCATTCTTACCAAGACCATGACCATTGAAACCCATTTTCTTCACTAACTCAAAACCCGCTCCTTTAATTTCCTTCTCAAAACTATCAACAAAATCACTTGATGATCTTGTAGAATGTAAATGAGCACGTGAATATGTTCTTAACATTCTTTATTTTTCATGGTTGCTTCATCTTGTAAATAAATAACAACTCTCTTTCTCTTCACATCTTTAAGTTATTCTTGAATCCTTGTTATTTCTTTTTTCTTAGACATCCATTCCATCTTAAAAATTTCCATGATTGACACATTATTTTCATTGATGCTATCCATTTTGGTCTCCATTTCTCTTCATACCCCCAACTTCTTACAAGAACTAATAAGGAATTTGGAATGACTAATTTATTTTCCAATGCTTCTTTTCCATCTCCTAACTACTAGTGCATTTTTCTTAGCTCTCTATTTTATTTTTAAAATTAATTTCCTACATCAATTGAAGTATTCATGTCTCAAATGTAGGTTTTAACCGCATACAGAAATTATCTGCATACAAATTCTAAAACACAAAAAATAAACAATGCGAGAGCATAACACATAAAACACATATACATAGAGATTTTCCACTGGATCCGAAAATCAGGACTACCAACTCGATTTTTCATTATGTTCCTTTCAATGTTACAATACATATTTATACATGCCGAAGCATCCAATAACATGGACTGAAATCCACCACATCCAAAACCATGTGTGAAAAATCACGAACAAAACTATAGGTAAGTCTACCCAACCTAATATAGGGTCCAAAAACAAAATTTTCCAAGGTGCCACCCCAGATCCCATAGAGTGGGGTCACCTGCACCCTTCAAACCCCCTGTGACTCCCCCCGCTATGTAATCAGCGCAACGAAGGGGGGGTTCTGCCCCCCTTCTAACCCTTCGGTTAACTATGTGGGCTAGTCGTGGAAAGAATATAACACAACCCAACATTCTCCCACTTGTTGTTTTCTTTCCACAGGGGCCACAAGAGAGCTTTGTCATTTATCCATCCCTTCAATGCCCATTGTTTCTCTACACCAAGATAACTTCTCAGATCTCACAAATTTTGTCAATGCATCTGCAGTATTCTTCAAAGTGTCCACCTTTACCAACAACACCTTTTTGTCTTCTATCATATCCCTCAGAAAGTGATACTAAACATCAATGCGCTTTGTCTTTGAATGATATGTAGGGTTCTTTGCCAAGAAAATTGCACTTTGGCTATCACAGTCTATCCTTATATCTCCCTGTACTAACCCCATACTTGAACACAATCTCTACAACCAATCTACTTCCTTGCTTTCATGAGTGGCTACCATGTATTCTGCCTCTATAATTGATAGTTCCACTACAGATTGTTTCTTACTCATCCAACTGATTGCACCTCCAAATAGGTTAAACACATACCCACTTGTAGATCTTCTTTGATCCAGATCTCCAGCCTAGTCTGCATCAACAAAGCCACAAATATTCAACACTCTATCCAATCCTGGCCTTCCTTGGTAGTACAAACCATAATCATTAGTGCAAGCAAATACCTGAAAACCCGCTTCACTATTGTTCAGTGCTCCTGATCCAAGTGGATGTTGGTGGCCACCCACCTATCCCATTTGGACCCTCGCAACTGTCTCTTTCAATTTTTCAGTTTTCGTAATTGTAGCACAATTTACTATTTTTAGCAGTTTTTTCGGGTCCTGAACTTCCGGAGCCATTTTAAGGCCCTAAACGACGTTTTTTGGGAAATATGGGGGCAACATGGGTCCATGGACCGATGTTTCCCTTCTCAAAGTGGCAGTTCTCGGATAGATCTTTCTAATGAGCTATCATACGCGTCAAACAGAGAATCGTATGCCAAAGTTACGACCCCGAGAAATTGATGTACCAATTTACCCAAAATGGGGCCCACAATTTGGTGTTTCATCTTCTAGGGTTAGGTTTTGGAATTTGAAGGGTTTTCCATTGTTTCTCAACAATAAATAGGCCTTCGAGCCTCATTGTAACATAGTTAAGAACAGTTCAGAGGCATGTAGCCACCACATCTCTTCTCAGAGATAAGCTACCATCGCCCTAGCTAGTTTATTTCCACTTCTGTTTGTAAGCATCTTTCAGTATTTTACAGTAATAAAATGAAGTATTATTTCCGCTGCATATCTATCTTTATGGTTATATCTGCATTTTATTGCATTCCTGTTTAAGTCCGGATCACTCAAACAATTTCCATCTCACCAAGGGAATGGAAAACTTCCAAATCTCCCACATACTCTAGCAAATCATGTAAAGCATCAACATGACAAGATAATTTCACACAGCCAAAAAGGGCCTCAGATTGAGAGTAGAAGCACTAAAATTGATAATGCAAGAGGATCTACCATAGGGGAAGGCCTTAAAGGACTTTAACTACATGATCAAGATACAACCATGTGTCATCACATCCATAAGCCCAAGACTGTGACCATCCTCCTTAGGCATAGTACAAACTTTCGAAGGAACTACAAGAAGTCCTGTCTTATCAATGTACTTGGACCAATGAAAGAACTCGAGGATATACTCCAATCTCTTGAATTGTGCTCTTCTTGGGAGCTACAAAGAGACATATAAGACATGGGAGGTTTGAAGGATGTGCGATACCACTATAAACTTTCTACCAAAAGGGATATCCTTATATTTCTAGAACAAAATCTTGGATTGCAACAAATTGAAACAATAATACTATATATCAGTGATTGAAAGACTGGTACCAAATGAAATCCCAAGATAGGTGGCAATCACTCTAGGATTTACCTTCCATAAAATGAATCCAAAACGGAGAATCCTCAAACCCAACCAACCAATAATTTGTCTTTCATTCAATGCCCATTGTATTAGATGCATTATAAAAGGTATCCAAACAAACTCAAGTAGCTTGTATCAAATATTTATCCAAGCAATCCAAAATAAGGGAATCATCAATAAAATAATGGTGATCATTTGAGACCCATTTGAAAGAAAAATACCATGAGTTCTCCCATGTGCCCTGTGCAATTCTAGTAAACATCTCAAGAAATCAAGAACTAAAACATAAATGTAAGGGACAAGAGGCCCTGTTTGATAAAAAAAATGTAGTGGGATGTGCTCAAACGGAGTATTGTTCATTGAAACAAAGTTTGAAGCATTAAAAAATAGGGTTTGCACCATTGTAACATGATTGGGGCCAAAACAAAGGCATCTTGTTAATGAAGGACCACTCATCCCTATCATAGGATTTGCAAAGATAATCTCAAGGAAAAAGGAATTGTAGTTAGTCTCCCTAGCCCAGTCCGTGTCCTCCCAAGCATATATACTAGTATGAAGAATGAAACTACCTTATACAAAACTTGTCTGCTCCTTCTAAACAATTTTCAAAGCCGCTTTTCACATACAAGGTGGAAATTCCTTAGCCAAAATTTTATAAGAGATAGTAAGAATAATAATGGGTCTACATCCTCTAATCATGACAAGAATTATTTGGGATCAAATTCTCCTAAGTTAAAAAAGGTCATCAAGTAGCTAAATAAAAAGCTTCATTGGTCATGTAATATAGGTCTCTTCCCACTATATATCACATGCCTTGAATAATTCACAAGGCAATCTGTTAATGTTTGGAGACTTGTTATTTTCCTCATAGGACAGAGCTCCAAAGAGTTCCTCCTTAAAGAGCACAACATCCAACTGAATCTTTATCCACCACACTAAACTTCTTGGGAATTACTTGGTAATAGGATTTCCTAACTTCCATTACATAGTCACAAAGCTAATATAGTGAGAAAATATGTTGAAAATGCAATTGAAACAACTATCTAATCTTGGAATTGTCCTCCAAAGACCCATCCTCTCGAGGAAGTCCTAGGATTTGATGATAAGCTTGGAACTGTCCTCCAAATACCCATCCTCTTGAGGAAGTCCTAGGATTTGATCATAATCTTGGAATTGTCCTCCAAAGACCCATCCTCTCGAGGAAGTCCTAGGATTTGATCAACAAAGACTTTGCACTTCAAAAATTCAAAGCATAATTTAGAGTCAACATCCCCTTTATTAATCCATTAAAGATGACCACAAATCCTATCTCTCTTGGGATTATACTCCTCTCATCCAACAACCATCACCAACTTCTTTTCCTATTGAAGTGAGGTGTTGTGTAAATGTTTCTCCAATAATGGAAAAACCTCCTCCAACTACCTTTGAGCCTCCTTCAACTCCCTCCTCTACTTTTAAGCAATTTTTTGACCCTGGTCTCACATAAGCTTCCTTGTATGAAAAAGAACCACATCCCACCAAATCGACCATCTTATGCCCCCTAGTAGTTAAAGGGAAAGATGCAAAATGTGGTGAACTAAGGTTATGAAGTCAAGGAATTCTGGATGTGATACATTTAACTTGAAAGTAAATACAAGGGGAAATAATCTATGTGCCCAAAAGATATTACTATTTGAATTAGGCAAGTGGTTGGAGCTAGTCATATCCATCAAACAATCTGTTATCCTCTACAATTTCCTAGGTTGCGGAGGAGATCGAGAGAGGTAACCTCAAACCACTTTTAGCTCAGTAGCTAGCCCTGCTAAACCAGAGAGGGATCTCTGAAAGGATTTTTCAATGAATATCTGTAAAGAAAAATGTTTTGGGCTAGATATATAAGTTTTTCTTGAGTATGTGTGAATTTAGGGTTTTTAGGTCTGCTAGACTAAGGTTTAGAGCAGGTAATTAGGTCAAGGCTTAAAGTATGCAATGGCAAGTATAACTAGGAGCTAGATATCAATGTGTTGTGGTTCACTTAGAGTATGTCAATTTAGTGTATATTTGTGAGTTTAAGAGAACCTAATGAGCATGTGAAAGCATGAATTCATTAGCTTTAGAAGAAAATAATCACAATTATGATTTCCAAATAAACCGAGCTTAAATTCAATATTTTAGTCTATATAACTGCAAGGAAATTCATAGGAAGAAGATAAATCATGTAAAGAGAGATGATGTATCCATTAAAAATTGATAAGAAAATGAAACAACACCATAGACTCAATGAACTAGAGTTCCTGAAATATAGATGCAACTGCTCCTGTATTAGCTGAAGAGAACATAAGATACATGCCTTCTCCACAAAAGTCCAGCCCCTCTCTCTGAATGAGAAATGATACATATATATTCAATTAAACAACTTCCCCACCTTCAAGAGTCGAATTCCTAGGTGGTGGAACTGTTTCCAAGATTCTCTTAACCAATAGGTGAGAGTGAGAAGGTCAAATACAAACTCTTCTCTTAGACTTTGTTTTGAATTTTGCTTCCTTTATGAGGCCTAATTAGCCATAAAAACAACCTATTATGTCTATTTATTCATTATTACATCATCTAATCTTGAACTACTGCAATTACATCATGAGTTTTGACTTTGACCAAGTCAAACTGAAAAACTAGGAAATTAGATAGTGAAATTTTAAATAAAACTCAGAAATTTGCCGAAGCGCAACACCAACTTTGAGCTCACTTTAAGGTGCCTTCCTAAAGTCCAAATTGAGATCTGAGAGAATGGTCAAATATCCTTGCTTGTCTAGTTTCCATAACACCTTAAATTTTTGAAAATGACCCATGGAAAGGCCTTAAAAAACTCATTCTCCCAAGGTGTCTCTAGAAGAACATCGTTTGTCAAAAAGAGTGGCAAAATGATGAGTTTTTACCCCTTTTTCTCATTTTCCCCAACATTTGAGCCCTCTTTTAGAAATATGATGAAATGGGTTTTGAGAGGAAGCCATGAGATTTCCAAAAATGCAAACCATTTTTCATTTGGAGGTCTAAGGAAAAAGCGTTGTGACTAGTCCAAGTTTTGAATTTGGCACCAAAATTCTCAAAAAATAAAAAATGCTTAGAAAACCTTCAAAATTGGTCATGAAGTGTAAAATGAGGTATGTTATGCTCTCATGGATTCTTCAGTAAATATCTCCAAGTTATCCCTCTCATTTTGTCCTTTAGGGTTTTCTTTAGCTTGTTTCTAAACTGCTTGAGCTTGATGTTACAAATCATATTTCTGGTCTGATAATGATGGGCCATGTGCCTAAATAGCTGATTATCCCTGTTGGATTTGTCAAGAAGCTTTTCTAAGTGGTCATTGAACTTGCTTAGCCAATACTCTCTATCTTCATTGATCTCCAAGGCAATTTTGTCTTCCATGTCTAAGTCTTCATCTAGAAGGTTATGCTCTTTCTCTTCCTTCAATGCTCTTTTGAGTCCCTTGGTTCTTGGTTTCTTTTTCTCAACTTGCTTTTCCTATTCATCATGTTCAATCACTTCTTTACCTTTGTCTTCTTGCTGCAACATCTTGGATTTCTCTTTCTCCATGATTAGCTGCTTGGCCTTAAGTTGACTGTTTTCTTTCTTAAGGAAGGAAATGATGAATCTAGCCATTGCCATATTGTCCATGAGCTCTCTGATTTTGGAATCCTTCTCCTTGATAACTTGTTTCAAGTTTGAATTCTCATCTACTACCTCCAAGTCAACTAGGTCAAAATCATGCTCAATTAGCTCCTCATCATGTAAATGTGATCTTTGTTGTGCTAATGTAGAAAGCTTGGCCCTTTCCTCAACTTGAGAAGCAAACACAAGTCTTTTTCCTCTCTGGTATGTTTTGGTCGCCTCAGGTCTAGGTGCCTTTGGTATCATCCTCTGATTTGTTTGATAAACCTACCTCCATAGGTTGTGCTGATGTGTATCGGTGAAGTAGTTTCATTCCATTTTTGAAGCCCTAGATGATAGGAAAGGGGAAAAACAATGAAAAGTGATTAAAGCGGTGAAATGAGGGAGTTAGGGAAGGGAGATGGTAGTAGGGTAATTTTGGGAGGTGGATAGGGGTTGTAAGAAAATTAAGAAGTTTGAATGGAGTGAAATGAGAGAGAGAGATGAGTAGGAGAATCTGAAAAACAATCATTCTAGGAAATTGTCCAAAATGATAGGTATGAGCTAGGGTTTCTGTAAAGGTGAGGCAATCTGAGGCTAAATGAGATGATTAGTGAATGATAGGGTGATTTATACATGTACAGAGGTATGAGATGACAAATTTAAAAGTTTACAATGTCATAACTAACAAAACATATCTTTGGCACTAGCCTTGCAGCATGAAATTTCTCATAAACCCTAGATGAAGAAAACTCACATTTGCATTTATTTTGCCAAAGGAAAAAGGCAAGTTAGATGATGATAGTTAGTTGTGAATAAGCTTATAAGAAAAAAAAGTAGAAATGCAAGCTCAAATTTGAAGTTTGGGTGAGTTTTGACAGTTTTCGGGCTTCCTTGTCACAAGTGCAACACAGTTAGCAGAAGTGCAATGCCAAAGCGCAGCTCAGTTCATGGAAGTGCAGCGCCACCTCCAAAAGCGCAACAAAGTTCATATAACCGCATCACTGACTTGAAACCCACTTTTGGAGGCCTTAAACTGCTCTAAATTGTGAACTTGATAGCTCATTGGAAATATCTTGAAGTCTGCTATAATATGGACTCATCAAGAATGTAATTTGGACACTTTAGCAGGGATAAAAATTGATTTTCCCAAGGTCACTCCAAAAACCAAGGATGTCTTTGACAAAATTGCAGCGCCACCTTGCAGAGAGCTGTTGGATGCCATCCACTAATCCAAATAACTATATGAAGGTACCATTGGAAATCTTAGGATGTCTGGTACAGAATAGAGTCCTTAAGAATTGCCAACCCTTGCTCCAAATCCTTGAAAATCTATCTTGAAGTCAAACTGTCTAGAAGTGTAAGAACTCTCCCGCTGCAAGTGTAGTTTGGGCATTTTTCTTAAATCATAATCCCTGTGCATAAACTGAAGGGGGTTTTTGTTTCTTGGTCTAGCATTGACAAAAACCTCTTTCACTTTTGTAAAATTCTTCTCCATTTGGTCAGAAACATATTTTGAAGCAAAAATGGCCCTATGAGAAATTATGAGACGAGGTAGTGTAGTGCAACATTGTCTTACTTGAAATAAAACATTACCTTTACCTTTATTTTTCTTTCCCTAAGTTGCTAACTCCCTCTACCCACTGAATCACATGACGGACATGTTTTTGTGTTGATATATGGTATCATGATGACACATGGAGTGAAAACCCTAGACCATGATCTAAAATGAGGAATTTAACCATTTCATGACCCTATACATTTAAATGAAGATATGATACTTCGAAGAAGACAATGACAATGATGAGTGATGAATACCATGAGTAAGTAAAGGTAGAAGCAGTGACCTAGACACAACAACCAGTGACCAAATTTTTATTTGAAGACTCAATGAAATGACAAAATTTTGACTTAACACCCTAACAACACCTTGTAAGAGCATATTTGATCACTGGTGACAGGCTGAAGTGACTAACACTAACATTGGCTCCAACGAGGGATGGACGCTCCTTCGAGGTGTCAAGAACACCGTAGACCTAGTAGTCTTACCCATTGGGCATGGAGTCAAATTGCAAAGACTAAATTCAAAATAAAAACTGACTGACTAACTGACCTTGACAAAACTCTAAAACTGACTAAACTTACTTATGGAAACATACCATCGAGTTCTTAGGGCCTTCACCTCGGGCTTCAAATCCTGATGATAACTACCCACCTGCTGAAGATCTATATACAATCATGTGTAATGATCCCTCCAGCGTAACCAATCCAGCAAATGGATACTTATTTGAATCATGCTCATACTTTCCTTGAGAAGACAGAAAAAACAAAAGCTAGGCCACTACAAGTGTCCACGGAACATCTGCTCATGATCCATAAATACAAGAAAGCCCATATTCCCTTATGGATACAACAAATCAATGTAAGGATCCTTAAAAATATGAAATGTTACCTTGTCTTGAAATCCAACAAAGATACAAGTACTCCTTTCATTTTGATCTGAAAGAACACTTGGTTGTTGATCCATAGGAAGGCATAGGGAAGGATGACTTTCTGCTACCTGAGTGTTGGCTGGAAATTCTTCAAGCATGAGCAATTCTGATTCTATCTCTAGATTACTATCTTCCTAGACTCATATTCTTCCAATTCATAGTGTAAATCATCTTTGAACAAAACACACTCTTCAATATTATTAAACATGTTAGCCCTATCCTCTTCATGAAAGAAAACAATCACTGTTAGCTGATATCCTTGTAGGAAATATACATCACAAATTGGCTTACTCACAACAACTTCCTGTATAGTTTCATCAGTCTCATGACTGTCATCATTGAAACCCAGATTTTCATTTTCAATAATGGAAGAAATTTCTGTTACACATTCTTGACTGTGTGACCACTGCAAACCTGACTTAACTTGGGATGTAACATGGTTTTTCAAGAGCTGATCTATTTCATCTTCAGATAGAGGAGAAAATTGAGTTTTATAGAAATCAACATTGGCTTGGTGATTTTCATTTTCAAGATCAGGAATAGGCATTTCTCTATTTTGATCCTAGTCTGCTTCATCCAAGGAGGAAACTGCTAATTCTTTTTGGGAGGAAAAATCATAACGGGCTTCTAATATATCTTCTTCCATACATTCTTCATCCCCATATGAATTTTCAAGAAATTTAATGAAATTTCCAGAAATCTCACAACATCTAGCCATCATTGATAAGGAAAAATTGCACTTTTCATAATGTTGAAAGAAAACTGAATGAAAATCCTTTAGAGAATATAAACTAGTAGATGATAGAATCTCATACCATTTCCTCGCTATTTCCTCTAGGCTATCCATGAAGATCTTGATCAGACAATCTTCAGGAAACTTAGTCTTTAATTTGTGAATATGAAAATGAAATTTGACCAAATGCAAACTAGCATCTTCTCCATCTTGACCTTTAAACTTGGGTAGCCCTATTTTCCAATCTATACAAAGAATATGGTTCGGAAAACCAAGAATATGACCTCGATTCATATGAGCATACCTTCGAGCAGTTGAATCCATTTTGAAAAAAGTTAAGTCACTAAGAAGTTCTTCAAAGGACCGTTTTTTGAACAATGGAGTTGTTGTGAAAATTTGAACCTTTGGATTCTTTGAAATTGGAGTCACCAAGTGAAAGATGCATAACCTTTCTTGTGTCTAATAATTTTTCACCATCAACAATTAGATCTGATCCTTGTCGTTCTTTCCCAGGGAAGATATGATTCTTTCGTTCCTCGACAATGACGCCAAAATGTTATCCTCTACAATTTCCTAGGCCGAGGAGGAAATCGAAAAAGGTAAACTCGAACCACTTTCAGTTCAATAGTTATCTCTAATGAACCAAAGAGGGATCTCTCTGAGGATTTGTCAATGAATAAATGAAAATAAATAGGTTTTAGGCTAGATATACAAGTCTTGTTTTTGAGTCCTTTTCATAGAATTGTACTAAACCACAATCTCTAGTGGATTTTTTTTCTTGCCAACGTGCTAAGAAAAATTCTATCAGTCTCTGAGCATTATTGATAGAATTAAAAACCAAATTGTGAAACCCTTTCTTCACATCTCCAGAAAATATCTGAGCTATGATTCTCATCTTAGCATCATCTTCATCCATTTCTTCCAGATCAATAAAATCCACCAATTTGTCAACATCCTGTTGGGCTATGATTTCTGAACTTCCATCAAATAGAGGGAGTCTTTGGCCATAGTTTTGAGGTATATCAACAAGATGAGCAGGCAATAAAATAGGTGTGAATCTTGCCATGACTGCTAGAGGTGGTGGAGGTACTACAATGGGTTGTGTAGGTAGAGATGATGACACTAATGGAGGTGGTGGAAGAAAGGATGAGGCAACTGAGGTATTTGGAGATGTAGTAGATGTATTTGGACGTGTAGTAGAGGATGAAACATCAATTAAGTATTCAAGATGATATTAGATATAGGCTTTTTCAGTAGTGATTTCGAGCTGGTCAGCAATACTTTGAAGTTTGTCAAAATTCAACCACAACTCATGATCAACTCTAGCAGATAGAGATTATGAAGAATGGGAATGAGATTCAAATTGAAGAGGTTCAGATATCACTTCAGAAATGCAAGACTCAAATTTTGACCTTGAAAGAGACAATTCTAGCTGAATATCAAAAGGAAGCTGCTCTAAAGCAAATAGATTTTTAGGCAAAGAAATTTTCCTTTTTATTTTTCGAACTGCACTTTTAGAGATGGGTAACTTGAGTTTTCTGAGCAATTTTTCTGGGTCTTCAACAATAAAAGTTGGATTTGGGTCAGGATTTGACCTAGTATGTCTTTTAGGAGCCAAAGTTTTTTTTCCCACCTTAAACTTGATGAAATTTGTAAAATCAACCTATCTTTAGAAACTGGAAACTTTCAACTACATAACCAGTTTTCTTGAAAGCTCTAAAATAGCTCCCAGGAATAATTTATCAGTCGTTTCCCCGATAACGACACCAAAATGTTATCCTCTATAATTTCTTAGGCTGAGGAGGAGATTGAAAGAGGTAACCTCGAACCAATTTTAGCTCAGTAGCTAGCCCTACTGAACCAGAGAGGGATCTCTCAAAGGATTTGTCAATGAATAGTTGTAAAGAAAAATATTTTAGGTTAGATATATAAGTTTTTCTTGAGTATTTGTGAATTTAGGGTTTTTAGGTCTGCTGGACTAGGGTTTATAGTAGGTAATTAGGTCAAGGCTTCATGTATGAAGTGAAAAGTATAACTAGGAGCTAGATATCAATGTGTTATGGTGCACTTAGAGTGTTTGTCAATGTAGTGTAGATTTGTGAGTTTAAGAGAACCTAATGAGCATGTGAAAGCATGAATTCATTAGATTTAGAAGAAAAGAAACACAATTATGATTTCCAAATAAACAGAGCTTAAATTCAAGATTTATGTCTATATAACTGCAAGGAAATTCATAGGAAGAAGATAAATCATGTAAAGAGAGATGATTTATCCATTAGAAACTGATAGGAAAATGAAACAACACCATAGACTCACTGAACTAGAGTTCCTGAAATATAGCTACAACTGCTCCTGTATTAGTTGAAGAGAACATAAGATACAAGCCTTCTCCATACAATTCCAACCCCTCTCTCTGAATGAGAAATGATACATATAGACTCAATCAAACAACTTCCCCACCTTTAGGAGTCAAATTCCTAGGTAGTGGAACTGTTTCCAAGATTCTCTCAACCAATAGGTGAGAGTGAGAAGGTCAAATACAAACTCTTCTCTTAGACTTTGTTTTGAATTTTTCTTCCTTTATGAGGCCTAATTAACCATAAAAAAAAACCTGTCATGTCCATTTATTCATGATTACATCATATAACTTCAAAATACTGCAATTACGTCATGAGTTTTGACTTTGACCAAGTCAAACTGAAAAACTAGGAAATTAGATAGTGAAATTTTAAATAAAAACTCAGAAATTTGCAGAATCAAAGCGCCAACTTTGAGCCCAGTTTAAGGTGCCTTCCGAAAGTCCAAAATGAGATCTGAGAAAATGGTCAACTAGCCTTGCCTATCTGTTTTGCAGAACACCTTGAATTTTTGAAATTGACCTATAGGAAGGCCTTCAAAAATTCATTCTCCCAAGGTGTCTACAGAAGCACAACGCTTGTCAAAAAGAGTGGTAGAATGATGATTTTTTTACCCCTTTTTCTCCTTTTTTCTCAAAATTCGAGACCTCTCCGAGAAATATGATGAAATGGGTTTTGAGAGGAGGCCATGAGATTTCCAAAAATGCAAGCCATTTGTCATTTGGAGTTCTGAGGAAAAAGCGCATCGCCTTGTGACTAGCCTAATTTTTGAATTTGGCACCAAAATTCTCAAAAAACCAAGAGTGCTCAGAAAACCTTCAAAATTGGTCATGAAGTGTAAAATTAGGTATGTTATGCTCTCATGGATGCTTTAGCAAGCATCTCCAAGTTATCCATCTCATTTTTTCCCTTTAGGGTTTTCTTTAGCTTTTTTTTCAACCGCTTGAGGTTGATGTTGCAAATCATATTTCTGGTCTGATAATGATGGGCCATGTGCGTAAATAGCTGATTATCCCTATTGGCTTTTTCAAGAATATTTTATAAGTGGTCATTGACCTTACGTAGACAATACTCTCTATCTTCATTGATCTCCAAGGCAATTCTATCTTCTATGTCTAAGTCTTCATCTAGAAGGTTATGCTCTTTCTCTTCCTTCAATGCTCTTTTGAGTCCCTTGTTTCTTGGTTTCTTTTTCCCAACTTTCTTTTCCTGTTCATCATGTTCAATCACTTATTTACCTTGGTCTGCTTGCTGCAACATCTTGGATTTCTCTTTCTCCATGATTAGTTGCTTGGCCTTAAGTTGACTGTTTTCTTGCTCAAGGAAGGAAATCATGAATCTGGCCCTTGCCGTATTGTCCATGAGCTCTCTGATTTTGGAATCTTTCTCCTTGATAACTTGTTTCAAGTTTGAATTCTCATCTACTGCCTCCAAATCAACTAGGTCAAAATCATGCTCAATTAGCTCCTCATCCTGCAAATGTGATCCCTGTTGTGCTGCAGTAGAAAGCTTGGCCCTTTCCTCAACTTGAGAAGAAAACACAAGTCTTTTTCCTCTCTGGTATGTTTTGGTCACCTCAGGTCTAGGTGGCTTTGGTAACCACATCTGATTTGTTTGATAAACCTACCTCCATACACTGTGCTAATGTGTATTTGTGAAGTAGTCTCATTCCATTTTTGAAACCCTAGATGATAGGAAAGGGGAAAAAATAATGAAAAGTGATTGAAGTGGTGAAATGAGGGAGTTAGGGAAGGGAGATGGTAGTAGGGAAATTTTGGGAGGTGTATAGGGGTTGTAAGAAAATTAAGAAGTTTGAAGGGAGTGAAATGAGAGAGAGAGATGAGTAGGAGAATTTGAAAAACATTCCTGCTAGGAAATTGTCCAAAATGATAGGTATGAGCTAGGGTTTTTGTAAAGGTCAGGCAATCTGAGGGTAAATGACTTGATTAGTGAATGGGTGAGATATACATGTACAAAGTTATGAGATGAAAAATTTAAAAGTTTACAATGTCATAAATAACAAAACCTATCATTGGCACTAGCCTTGCAGCATGAAATTTCTCATAAACCCTAGACGAAGAAAACTCACATTTGCATTTACTTTTCCAAAGGAAAAAGGTGAGTTAGATGATGATACTTACTTGTGAATCAACTTAGAAGAACAAAAAGTAGGAATGCAAGCTCAAATTTGAAGTTTGGGTGAGTTTTGGCAATTTTTGGGCTACTCTTTCATAAGCGCAACACAATTAGTAGAAGCGCAACGCAGTTCATGGAAGTGCAACGCCACCTCCAGAAGCGCAACACAGTTCACAAAAGGGCAATGCCGACTTGAAACCCAATTTTGGAGGCCTTAAACTACTCCAAATTGTGAACTTGATAGCTCGTTGGAAAGCTCTTGAATTTCGATACAAGATGGACTCATAAAGAATGTAATTTGGACACTCCAATAGGGAGAAAATTGATTTTCCCAAGGTCACTCCAAAAACCTAGGGTGTCTCTGAAAAAAGCACAATGCCAACTTGCAGAGCACTTTTGGATGCCATCTACTAATCCAAATCACTATCTCAAGGTACCATTAGAAAGCTTAGGATGCTTTCTACATAATAGAGTCCTTAAGCATTGCCAACACCTACTCCAAATCCTTGAAAATCTGTCTTGAAGTCAAACTGTTTAGAAGTGTAACAACTCTCCCATTGCAAGTGTAGTTTGGGTATTTCTCTCAATTCATAATACCAGTGCATAAACTGAAGGATTTTTTTGTGTCATGGCCTATCGTTGACAAAAGCCTCTTTAACTTTTGTAAACTTCTTCTCCATTTGGTTATAAACATATTTTGAATAAAAAATGGCCCTATGAGAAATGATGAGATGAAGTAGTGTACTGCAGCATTGTCTTATTTGAAATAAAACATTACCTTTACCTTCATTTTTCTTTCCCTGAGTTGCTAGCTCCCTTTACCCACTGAATCACATGATAGACATGTTTTTGTTTTGACATATGGTATCATGATGACACATGGAGTGAAAACCCTAGACCATGTCCTAAAATGAGGAATTTAACCATTTCATGACCCAAGAGATTTAAATGAAGATATGATACCTCGAATAAGATAATGACCATGATGAGTGATGAAGACCATGAGTAAGTAAAGGGAGAAGCAGTGACCTAGACACAACAACCAATGACCAAATTTTTATTTGAAGACTCACTTAAATGACAAAAAATTGACGTGATACCCTAACAACACATTGTAAGAGCATATTTGATCACTGGTAGGCTGAACTGACTGACACTAACACAATCAACTAGACAAAGCTTACCTAAAAACACCACCCCATCTTGGGGCCCACAGAAACAATTCAAATGTCCTTATACTCCATCTCTGACATCAAAAGTTAGCCCATGTGAACCATCCCTTATAATCTAAATCCCTATTTTCCCATAACACTTGTAAAACAACCTTAAAACAAGACGAAAGTGACTTTTTCAATCTAAAAATAACATTTCCATCTTTATATCTTGACCACTCAACCATATTAAAATCCCCACACACAATTCACTTTGTAGTTAGGAACCATCTAATCCTAGAAGGTACACCCATCAATACTAGAGTTGGGGGTGTAAAAAAAAAAAAATCCCACCAACCTATCATAAATCAAGGCCATAACCCACATTCATTTGCGAGATAGGTCAAAACCATACCCAATTACGAAGCTCTACAAAAAAGAAGAAAGGGCTACAAACACTCTACAACCCTATGAGTGTTTTGAATACTAATAAGGGCATTTCCAATAACAACTCGTCCATCACTGTAACTCAAAAGTAACAGGCTTAACGTTTTGAAGGAAAACCATGTCAAGATTAGCTATCATGCATCTTATCTCAAACATATATATTTCTACTTTCTAGAGTCATCCATTTAAAATTTCAACGCATGACAAAGAGCTTCATTTAGGGATTAACTCCATATTCGAGCTAATAAACTTGTCACTAAACAAAAATTCACCCAATTGGAATGGGAATTTCTTAGGCGAGCACATAGCCATGAACTTATAGGATTTGGGATGTGAATTTGGCCAAAGATTCTAAAGCTACTATTTGGCCCAATAAGGAGACTTGGGCTCCTTCCTCTTCCTCATCTTCATTATCCAACCTCCTTCAATATCCATAGCCCTTATCATGTGAGGCTAGGGTTGGGCGACTACTAAAGAGTGGAAGGAAGGTTTAGAATGGTTACTAATAACATTACATGAGGATGAAGGGTCTTTTGAGAGAGGAAAATATTGTTGAGGAGTTGGACCAACAAATGATGATATACCTGATTTAGATGAGATATTGGTGTTAGGCATTGAAGACTCCTCAGGGTTCCTAAATCCAGGTTTGTGATTGGGGAAATGATGGATGCGATGGTATTGGACTTGGAATGGGACATAGGAATCGAGAATATTTAGATAACAATTTTTTTGCTGGTGAATCCTATCAGTTGTAAAAACTAAAGTTAATAGAGGAGGCTTATGATTCATGTCCACCTCAACATAGACCCTCAAGTTAGCTCAAAAAGTGTTATAATAACCATCTAGAACCAATACTTTACCAAATATTTGTGCAAACATATCCACAAGAGATTGAAGGTTTTCATGGGGTTTAGGGAATTCGATCCATAACATACATTATGCTTGGAAATAATCATCAAGGTTGAAATTGGACCACTGGGTTTACATATGGGCCAGTGAGTCAACAATGTTCCATGCATCATACTTGAGAACATTTTGCATGACAACATCAAAGCTAAATAATATAAAGAGATACTTGGATGGAAATACCTAGTACAACTACAAACAAATCCATTTGATCTCTCAGTTCATAACCCATTTGTTGAAGGAATTTTAATTTGGTGTTTAACACATAGTAATACAATGATACCCTTATTTTTGAAATTATGGTGATGCTATTCATATTCCTTGTTGCAGTTCATGAAAAATTAAATCATTCTATGGATCTAACTCAGTCACTTGGGTAAGAATAGGGTTTAGAACAAACTATTTCTTAACAAGCCTACGAAAATGCCTAGACTTCAAAATGGGACTTCCATGCACCTTTGTTGCCTCTACTAAAGTCAATGATTACTGCACACTGATTGGAACCCCAATACCCTAGTTAAGACAAATGGGGAAACCTAATTAGGAGTAAAGGATATAGAAATAATGTGGGTTTCCTTCCCCATAAACACATATTTCATTAAATTTGGAATTATGTAGTGGATCTAGAATTTAAAAATAACCAAAAAACACAATTCTATGAAGTCCTTGTAATAAAAAAAATCCAATTTTAATGAAATATGTGTTCATAGCTTTATAAGGACTATGATCATTGTAGTAATGCACATCCTCTTTGGGTTTCATAGGAGTTTCCACAAATATCAGAATTATGTTTTCCTCGACCAACTTACAACCTAAATCTAGGAACCACTAGTAAATAGAGACAAATCCATAGGCACTTCCTAATCCACTAAGAAATTCTAGGCATGAAGCTTCAAGATTTTGTTGAGAGATTTCATCTCAAATTTCTAGGTATAAGTGTCATCAAGTGGGTTGAAATCCTAGATGGGATTGTAATCTTGAAATTTATTTATGTTTGCATTACACTTGGCACTCATAAAGAGGGTTAACCAAAAACTGACCTCTTTAAAACTTGATACCCTCTACTCAAGGTGATATAAAATAAGGGTATCTCAAAGTATGTTGAATGGGGTTTCCCCTTACACTAATTACATTAGAAAAAACCTATACAACCACCATATATTCTCCATTTGTATGATTGTTGTCTATATGACATTCATCTTCTTCCTTTGTTAGATCCATTATTGCTTCCTTGTAATATTCTAATTTTTTACCTTTTAGATGTTTTGGATTGAATTATAAATAAATGGATATAATAGAGAGAGTCAAGCTTTTCAATTGGGTTTATCTTAAGTGGTTGGGAG
This sequence comes from Pinus taeda, assembly GCA_000404065.3. Lineage (NCBI taxonomy): Eukaryota > Viridiplantae > Streptophyta > Pinopsida > Pinales > Pinaceae > Pinus > Pinus taeda. The sequence goes on along the minus strand of APFE031715055.1, from coordinate 12,547 downwards.
GAATGATTGTCATCATCCCCAGCCAAGTTCAATTCTTGCAAGTGACATGTTGAGCTCATATCGAGTATATTGTTGTAATGGCTTCTAGCCTTATTGTTGAACAACCTTGATCCCTAAATAATATCTTACTCTTGCATATGGGTTAGAGGGTGGGTGTTTGGTCAAATGGAAATATAAATGATGAGAGTCAAGTTATCTCAATCATCCTATGAGTAAATGATGTATATATCTTGTATGAATTCCTAGTGCATAGTTAATGGCAAAGGAAAGACTCCATTATCCCACCTTTCCATTAATAAAATACATAGGATGATTCAAGAGTCTAGCCAAGAGTTATAAATTCATACATGTCAGAAGTGAGGGGCCAAGTATTATCAAATACTGGTCTCTCATTTGAGATCAAATGATGGTGGTAACATGACATATGTTGTTTAATTATGAGGTGATGTGTCTCCATAACAATAACCTATAAAGATTCAGTTTGTGTACCCCCATTTTTTCGAAGAATATCCATTTTGAGCATAGTTGCTTCATTGGGTATAGAATTAACCTCATGGTTATGCTCTCTTATAACCTTGTAGAACGAAGCCTTGTAGTCTGAAAAGATCCTTCTAAATTTGAGCTATAATATATACTAGTTTTTTATTAGGACTTGTTTTGAGATCAATAAGTTGATGGTTATACTTGAGTCACCAACAATAATCAATATGTTTGATCTAGATTCATTTGCAAGAAGAAGGCCCTAAATAAGAGTGTAAACCATTGCTTTATTGTTTATGTAATTCCCTAAACCCTAAATAAAGATTGTTTCTAGATGTCCATCTAGATCAAGAATGATCCCCCCACTCTTGACATCACTATGACATGTTACTAATAATTGTAACAAATATTTATTGATGGTTTGAAGAATGTTCCAAACTTAACGAGAAATGTAACCTTAAAACGAGAACTCTAGTCCAAAAAACCCTTATTTTTGCGCAAAAAACATGAAAAATGCCTTGAAACTGAAAAGTGGTGATGCTACATCACCTTTTTTTTGGGGGAGGGGGTGGGGAGCTTAAAATTCCAACAAATTTCATCTATGGCATTAAAAACCAAAATCATGATTATGGAAAACCTTGAAATTCCAACAATTTTCAACCATGGTGTTAAAGACCAAATAGCACAACTTCAAAAAACCTTAAAGTTTCGACTTTTTCCAACCATGGAATTAAAATGAAAATATCATGAGTACAAAAGCCCTTAAAATTCAACACCTACATCATAGAATAGTTCTACCAAGAGCATTTTCTCTTCTTCTTGAGGCTAAAATTATATCTCTTTTGAGATCTTAACTTAAGACAACTTGACCCATTTTCGATAGTGCACTAAAATTGCAATATTTTTTTAACTATGACTTATAAAATCATCATTAATGTACAAAAATCATGATAAACGTACTTTAATATATATATATATATATAACAAAAACAAATTAAATAATTAAAACATGTATTTTCCATAAAAAATTTAAATCAAATAAAATTTCAATAAACAAAAAATTTAAAATAATTTTCAAACATATTTAAAACAAAATTTAAATTACACTGAATTTTAATATCTATATCTATATATATATATATATTAAAAACAAAAAGAAATCAAATTATTTAGAAAAAGGTAATATATATGATTTAAAAACTTAAATATATTAAGGGAAACTCTCTCTCTCTCTATCTCTCTATCTATCTATCTTCTATCTATATATATATATATTCTATATATATACTAATATATATATATATATATATATAATATATATATATATATATAGGAGGCGTAGATATAGTATATCTATATTGATTGGATCTCTCTGAAGGGCGACATGGCATATTTTGGTAATTATAAAGCAGTGAGGGTTTATGTTATTGCAGATATTTGCCGATTTGAACCTCGTTGCCTAAAGGACAAGTCGGGAACGCCTCTAAGGATTGGGCACTTATGATCTGTGGCACCATCTATCCAATCAAAGCTAATCAGGGTCTTGATACTAACCTATCAACAACACCGAGGCTTCTGTTCAAGATCTCTACCTTTCCCTGCCCAACGATCTATTTCTATCATCACCCAAGCAAGTAGAGGACAGATCTATCCTTCTAGCGAGGGAAATGAGAGGAAGTCATGAAAACAAAATAACGATTCTTTAATGCGGAATAAATACTTAAAGAAATTATAAAGAATATAAAAAACTTGATGCCCAAGAAAACATACCTCCAACCATTGATGTTTCTCACACTCCCAGTCTAGACTTGCCGAATCAATTCAACAAAATTACTGCACTTCGCAAAATTTTATTAAGGCACAAGAAGTAAAGGTAACTTTGAACGACTTTGTTCCAACCAGAATAAAACTATTCACTGTGCACAGATGCAAGAACATGAAGAAGAGGTATGATTGCTTAAAAAAACTGTCCAAAATTAAAGCAGATCACTAACACGAACACTGCAATTCAGTTTTGTGAAAATGATTGACTTTCTCCATGCAGGTATGATAGATTGTGACAAAAACAACAAATCTTAGACAAAACGTCTCCAAGCACTGTTTTCTACCGCCGCTCCCCTACCAAATCTCACTTTGCAAATACCATTGCAGGAGCTTCATGCTGAGAAGAAATGGAACACAACCAGTCAAATATGATTGCGAAACCAAGTAGAATCGTGAGGGAAAATATATTAAAACGCGTGGAACCAGGAAAAATCACTACAAAAAATTTGAAGGCACTTCCAAGCTCTGCTCACTCTATCTTGATTTTGATGGTGTAATGCTAAAGGGGATTGAGTTGGTGAGCTTGGGGACCAAACAAAAGTATATATAGCCAAGCTTCCATCAAGCTTTTGTTGGCTCTGTGTCAAGTGTTCCACAGATCATGGTAGAGAACTGCAGAGGGAGTAATGGACCACTCCAGAAGCTCCCAACAAGAAATTAATTAACTGCAGTTGATTTCTGTAATTTAAGGAAATAACTGCAGTTGGTTTCCATAATATAAGGAAATGACTACAGTTGGTTTCCAGAAATTACTGCAGTTGGTTTCCAGAAAGCCATTGGGAGAGGGAGCTTAACATTCTTCCACTTGGTCCATACTTCCAATCTTAATGTCTCATCTTAAAACCCATTGATAATCTGTATTAAGTAATAGATACATGAATCATGGCGATAAGTCCTCTAATGACGAGTATTATCTTCCATGTATTACTATGTATTTATTTCTATTAAAATTTATGTAGCAACAGTTTCTTAATGAATAAACCTTATGTTTATTCTTGGTCCTACACAGATAAATTCTCTCAAATCAAATTAAGGTGCACATAAATATGAGAAAACATCACAATAATTAAGAATTTCATTAAAATAACATTGTCCATACAATGAGAAACTACATAATGGAACGAAGTCCCATATTCATTACATGGTCCTTGAATTTAAACGGTGGCATGCCCTTAGTCAAAGGATCAATGATCATCAACTCAGTGCTAACGTGCTCAATGACCACTTTCTTTTCTTTGACACGTTCCCTTATAGCTAAATACTTAATGTCGATGTGTTTATTTCAACTCCCACTTTTGTTGTTTTAGCCGTAAAAACAACATCTGAATTGTCGCAATATATTCTCAATGGCTTAGAGATAGAATCCATAATTCTAAGCCCAGAAATGAAACTCTTAAGCCATATACCATGTAAAGTAGCCTCAAAATAGGAGACGAACTTAGCTTCCATAGTGGAAGTGGCAATCAAGGTTTGCTTGGCACTCCTCCATGATACAGCTCAACCGACCATCATAAAAATGTATCCTGGTGTTGATTTACGTGAATCAACACATCTAGCAAAGTCAGAATCTAAGTAGCTAATTACTTCCAAATTGTCTGTCTGTTTATACATAAACATGTATTTTTTGGTTCCTTGAAGGTACATCATTACTTTCTTTGCAGCTCTCCAGTGGTCTAAACCTGGATCACTCTAATATCGTCCCAACATTGCCACAACAAATGCAATGTCAGGTCTTACCTGAGCATACATTAGGATTTCAACAACAGAAGCATATGGAATGTTCTTCATTTGTTCCCTTTCAAAGTTGTTCCTCAGGCATTGGTTCAAATTGAACCTATCACCCTTCACAATGGGAGCTGCACTTGGTGAAAAATCCTTCATCTGAAATCTCTCTAAAATTTTATTAGTATAGGTTTCTTGAGACAGACCCAAGATGCCTCGAAATCTGTCTCTATGGATCTTAATGCCAATTATGTAAGATGCCTCACCCATATCCTTCATATCGAAATTTTTAGAGAGGAATTGTTTCACCTCATGCAACAAACCCTTATCATTGGTTGCTAGCAAAATGTCATCCACATATAAAACAAGAAAACAGATTTTACTCCCACAGACTTTCAGGTATATACATTGATCCATAATGTTTTCTACAAAACCGAAAGAAGAAATTACATTATGGAATTTCAAATACCATTGGCGGGATGCTTGTTTTAATCCGTATAAGGATTTCTTGAGCTTCAAACCAATTGCTCACTATCACTAGAGGGGAATCCTTCAGGGTGTTTCATGTAAACCTCCTCCTCTAGATCTCCATTGAGAAATGCCATTTTCACATCCATTTGTTGCAACTCCAAGTCAAAATGGGCTACTAATGCCATAATAACGCATAAGGAATCTTTCTTAGATATAGGAGAGAAAGTCTCCGTGTAGTCGATTCCTTCTTTCTGAGTGAATCCCTTAGCAACAAGTCTTGCCTTGTATCTCTCAATGTTGCCCAATGAGTCTTTCTTAGTCTTAAAGACCCATTTACATCCAATGGATTTTGCACCATTAGGCAACTCAATAAGATACCAGACTTCCTTACTCTTTATAGAATTCATCTCTTCCTTCATGGCATCGTACCATAATTCTGATTCTTTGCAATTCATGGCTTGTGAAAAGGACTCGGGATCATTTTCGGCTCCAATGTTGTAGTCAGATTCTTACAGATACACAACATAATCATCAAGAATTGATGACCTCTTTGTTCTAGTGGATCTTCTTAATGTTGTACCATCATCTTCCTGAGAAGTATGTGGTTCAACTCGTTGTTCAAAAGTTCTTGGCAATTCTTGAACTACCTGATCTACTGGAATGTTGTCAGCAGCTTGTGGAACTTCAACAATTTTGTTCAACGCCAGTTTGTACTTGAGGGGTGCTGTGAACAATAGCCAATCTATTACTTGAGGTGGAAGGTTGAGATTCTGAATGATCCTTCTCAAAAACTATGTTCCTGGTTTGATTGCTCCCACTGATGAAGTCATATTCAAGAAACTTTGCATTTCTTGTTTCCACAATCCTAGTGTTGTGAGATGGACAATAAAATTTGTAACCTTTAAACCTTTTAACATAACCAATGAAATACCCACTAATGGTCCGTGGGTCTAGCTTCTTCTCTTTTGGATTATAAATTGTCACTTTAGACGGGCATCCCCAAACACACATATGTCACAAACTCAGTTTCCAAGCTTTCCATAATTCAAATGGTGTTTTAGGAACAAACTTGGTTGGAACTCGGTTTAATATATACACTGTCGTCTTAAGTGCTTTAGTCCACAAGGATTTAGGAAGATCGGAGCTGCTAAGCATACTCCGCACCATGTCCAATAATGTTTGGTTTCTTCTTTCTACTACACCATTCTGGTCGAGTGAACCAGGCATGGTGTATTGGGCAAGAATCCCATGCTCTTGAAGAAATTTTGCAAATGGCCTAGGTGCTTGTCGATCTTCTATGTATCTACCATAATATTCTCCACCTCTATCTGATCTAACGATCTTAATTTTCTTGCCGCATTGTTTCTCTACTTCAGCCTTAAAGATCTTAAAGGTATCTAATGCTTCATTCTTTTTATGAAGCATGTAGAGATACATATATCGTGAGTAATTATCTATAAAAGAGATGAAGTATCTCTGACCATGTGAGTCCATGTCTGGACTACATATATTAGTATGTATGATCTCTAACATGTCTGAACTCCTATTGGCACCTTTCTTTGACTTGGTGGTCTGATTTCCCTTTATGCAGTCCACACAAGTCTCAAAATCAGTAAAATCCAGAGTATTAAGTACCCCTTCATTTACCAATATTTTAATTCTTTCTATGGAGATATGACCTAGTCTCCGGTGCCATAATTTAGAGGAATATTCATTAATAACACATCTTTTAGTGCCAACGTGAACATGCATTGAATCATAAGTGACATTGTTTTGTAAATTAATGTAGTAAAGACCATTAGACAAAATACCATTCCCAACACAATTAGATTTATAAAATAAATTGAAGGATGTTTCTAAAAAGTTAAAGGAGTATCCAAAATGTACAAGCCTTGAAACTGAAATCAAGTTTCTAGAAAAACTTGGAACATAAAAGGTCTTTTCTAATTCTAAAATAAAGCCACTACTTAAAGTTAAATGGCATGTTCCTATAGCTTCCACATGCGAGCCCATCTTGTTTCATGATAAGATGCTTTGCTCACTTCCCACTGGCTTCCTTAGGTTTTGCAAACCCTACAAGAAATTCGAAATGTGAATTGTTGATCCAAAATCAATCCACCAGGTGTTAATATTAACATTAACCATATTAGATTCATAACAAATAAATGAGATTGGATTACCTTTGTCCGCAAGCCATTTCTAAAATTTGGCGCATTCCTTCTTCATGTGTCCCTTCTTTTTACAGAAGAAACACTTGAATCCTTCTTGATATCGGCTTGGGGAGGTACTTTACCTTTCCCTTTCTTATTGGCTTGAGATTTTCCCTTTCTATGCGTTGCCAGCATTGCACTTTCTCCTAGTTCCATCACCAATCTCTCTTCCTCTTGAACACACATGGTCTTGAGTTCATTAATTGACCATTTATCCTTATGTGTGTTGTATAAGATTTTGAAGGGTCTGTATTGGTGTGGAAAGGTGTTCAAAATGTAGTGCACCAGGAAGGACTCCGATATTTCAACCTCGAGTTTCTTCAATTGAGCCACAATATCTCTCCTTTGCATGATGTGCTCGCACACGCCTTTCACACTGGTGAGCCTTAGGGATGAGAACTTCATGATTAGGGTGCTTGCTAGTGCCTTGTCTGAAGTGACGAATTGATCATCAATGGCTTTCAACAAATCTCAGACCTTTTCATGCTAATCAACGGAACCACGAATACCAGCTGAAATTTTAGTCTTAATTAACATCATGCTTAGGCGATTAGATCACTCCCATCGTTCATAAAGCGTGATGTCTGCTGCAGTGTTGGTATTAGTGAGTGCCGGTGGTTCATCTTTTCTAATAGCATAGTCTATGTCCATCCACACCAAATGAAGGAGAACTCTCTCCTTCCAGACCTTATAGCTATCTTCCTTAAGTTTAGGGATATCACAACGAATTTAAGAGAAATTTGCAGGTTGTACAACTGCATAAAATTAAAGGTCACATGCTTATGTTAAATTTGAGGCCTAATAAAATTTCATGCTTTACTAATGTAAATCATGCTTAAAAATTGAATCTAATGACATAAAAATTGTCTGTGGACTAAATTTTCAATTCAAGTAGATTCAATTATTCTTTGTGATAGAATTTATCAAATTATTCACTTAATTCATAATTCTAAAGGATATATTATGATTATAATTCGATATAAATTCTATCTTAGATTTGAACTGTCTGATAAAACTATTAATTCATAATTCCTGTGGGTAAGTTATGAATATTTTATCCTAATTAATTATATAAATATAATAAAAATTCCTATGGGATAAAATTCATTATATTTAGTATAATTAATTACAATTAATGTCTAAATATTCTTTTTGTGATCCTAATCAATCATAATATATAATATTATTTAGTTAGAGATGTTGTAGCTATTCTCTAATCAATTAAAAGTTATATGGATCACTAGACATTATTTCTTTTACGCATAAAAATTAGTTTGATATAAGAATAATGATAATTTGCATAAACAAAACTATAAAATTCATGCATAACACTTAATGATGGGTCTCGTACACTCATCCAAAATAGCATGTTTTAATTTAGAGCAGAAATAATCAATTCATGCAAACTAAATACGAGCATAATTAATAAATTTTGCACAACAATTATCCAAATTGCATATAATTACACTAAATATTATAAGCATAAAAATTGAGCAAAAAAAATAGACATATTTCCAAATAAATGCCTTAATTCAGAAAATTCTCAAAATATAACATTAGCAAAATAGAGCATGTCTATAAACACCAAGGCAGAGATAAAAATGGCTCTGATACCAAATGAAAACAAAATAACGATTTTTTAATGCAGAATAAATACTTAAAGAAATCGTAAAGAATGTAAAAAACTTGATGCCCAAGAAAACATACCTCCAGCCATTGATGCTGCTCACACTCCCATTCTAGACTTGCCGATTCAATTCACCAAAATTACTGCACTTCGCATAATTTTAGTAAGGCACAAGAAGTAAAGGTAACTCTGAACAACTTTGTTCCAACTAGAATAAAACTATTCATTGTGCACTGCATGCAAGAACACGAAGAAGAGGTATGATTGCTTAAAAAAACTATCCAAAAATAAAGCAGGTCACCAATACGAACACCGCAATTCAGTTTCGTGAAAATGATTGGCTTTCTCCACCTGGGTATGACAGATCGTGACAAAAACAACAAAGCTTAGAAAAAAATTCTCCAAGCATTGTTTTCTACCGTCGCTTCCTACCAAAACTCGCTTTGCAAATACCACTGTAGGAACTTCACGCCGAGAAGAAATGGAACACAACCAGTCAAATATGATCGTGAAACCAACTAGAATCACGAGGGAAAATATATTAAAACGTGTGGAACCAGGAAAAATCACTACAAAAAATCCGAAGGCACTTCCAAGCTCTACTCCCTCTATCTTGATGGTGTAATGTTGAAGGGGATTGAGTTGGTGAGCTTGGGGACCAAACAAAAGTATATATAGCCAAGCTTCCATCAAGCTTTTGTTGGCTATGTGTCAAGTGTTCCACAGATCATGGTAGAGAACTGCAGAGGGAGTAATGGACCACTCCAGAAGCTCCCAACAAGAAATTAATTAACTGCAGTTGATTTCCGTAATTTAAGGAAATAACTGCAGTTGGTTTCCAGAAAGTCGTTGGGAGAGGGAGCTTAACAAGTCAGCCTTCTAGATATTTTATCTAATTACAGATAGATCGATCTGGAGAATGTTGCAGTTATGTTAGGCATATCCAAAGCCACTGCCCTGTGCCAAAAGGACTATGGCGCAAAAGGGACTGGAGATGATCAACCTTTCGTTGCCAAGGCCAGATATGACCTGATCATGTGGAAAGGTTGGATATCCTTTTTCAGATCATGATGTTACAAGCCATATATATACACACTAATGCAAGCAGGAGTAGACCGAGAGGTTACAAGGGGAAACAAAACCAGTGGGGAGTTGATCTATGAAAATAAGCTTGCCGATGAGACCTTTGTAATGAAGCACATGGAGCTCGACATCCTCTCCATGGCCATCACTGGCCTAATAGTAACGGTTCCCAGTTATTTATCTGTAGTGCATAGACCTCGTGGCTGGATGGAAGTCATATCATTTTTGGAAAAGTTGTGGACAGATCAATGGTGGCACGCGATATCGAGAAGTTTGGATCTGGAAATGACAGAACTTCAACGACAGTTTTCATTGCCGACTCTAGACCGCTTGATATATACTCTTTGGATTTGCCCTCAAAATTAATAGATCTCAGAACAACAAGGATCTTGCAACCGATGAAAATCCCCACAATACATCCCTTGCCACAGGCAACAGAAATAACACATGACATCGATCTAGATTTGGATCCGGATCTGATTCAAATCTTTATCAGAAATTTGCAAGGGAAGATTATATGTCAGCAGATCTGGAAGGGGATGCATCTACAAGAGCTAAAGTACGCAATTAAAAAACAACTGGGTATATCAACAAGCATGAAAAACTTAATTAATGTAGGGCACATACTACAGGAGAACCTCACGCTATAAGACTATGGCATTGTTGATAATTCGACCATCATCCTAAATCTGAGACTACGAGGAGGATGCTCTGGGACCAGCTCGAAGGGCACAGACTCATTCAAGGATGCATTCAAAAGGAAAGGAGAATCACAAGCCAAACCAACACCGTCTCCAAATCTACCTAGGCCTTATATCGTGGAACAAAAAGCCCAGATACTAGCCTTGACAGTCACATTACCTGAGGTAAATCAACTTTATGCAAATCTCTATACCCACATAGTCATTCGTGATTTAACAGTTTCTGGCCAAAATCAGACGCCCTACATCAATGGATTATTTCTATATGGACACCAAATTGTGATATTCATCTATGTTCCAAGGGGTTTTTCATTGTCAGATTTGAAACAATAAAAGATAAAGACTATGTCCTAAATGAATGACCATCGTTCTGTGGCAACGCTGGGCTCTTCATAACACCCTAGTTCCCAGAATTTGATGCTACCACCATGGTGGTCTCCAAAATGCCCCTATGGGCCAAGATTCATAATCTACCACAACATTTTTGGCACCACAAGGTATTAGAAGGAATTGGGAACTCCTTGGGGAAATTCCTTAAGATTGATGCATATAGACTTTCAAAAGGCATCTTAACTTTTTCCAAAGCCCATGTCAAAGTAGATCTTAGCCAAGGCTTACCAGATTGCATTATGTTGGTTCACAACAATATTCAATGGACACAACCACTATATTATGAAAATACGACATTCCGTTGTTGTGGATGTCTTCAAATAGGCCACCTTCAAAGTGCATGACCTTAAGCTAAAAAGATCCTGGAAGAGGTAAGAAACAAGCACAAAATCCAAAAGGTTGACAATGCACTGATCCCCTAGAAGAGGTAGCAGATGAAAAAGATCTCCCAGAAAACAACACAATCAACAATGAACAAAACATCACGCAGAAGGACGAGATCGAGCATAGCTATGCATTAATTCCAAATCCAACCATCCCACAACAACAAAGTGAGAAACACATTCATGGGAAAGAGATAAATGGAAACAAACAAATACGTGGCTTAGAAGTCTCTGATTCTAACAAAGAGATCCAAACAACTACAATATATAATCAAATGTCCATTGTAACATCCACACCCAACACTGGTGATTGGAAAAAAGTGGAAAAAAAGAAAGGTAGAAAAGAACAGATTAGTTTGCTGGATATATTTCTATAGATCTTGACAAAACAAGATCTCGTTATTGTGCATATGCTCTTTAGCATCTACAACATGTAATTCTTCTCATTATGAATAGAATTGTGATTTCTCCTAGGGAAAAAAAAGGCACAAGAAAATCTAGAGTATTTCCTCACATTTCATGGATGGTAAATCGGGTAAATTGTCAGCTTTTATTATGAGGCCTCGCCCCAAAGGAATCAAAGAGAGTCAAACCTGTGATCAACAACAAACTAGCAACTATATAAAAAAACTTCATGTCTAACTCTAGATCACTTGAGCTAACCCTTGGGGCTATATAATTAATAAATTATATGAATACAAAAAAAATGATTTAATTAAAAAAACAACTATTATAAAAAAAATAAAAACTAAAATAAAAATAATTAAATATAATACATAAAAAAATTACTTATTCTTTTTTCTCATGTAATTTGTGGGGAGAGCAACGTCGAGCATTGCCTTCCCCCATGCACAACAAAACACATGTCGTGCATGGGGGAGGGAGATGCTAGACATTGCCCCTCTACTCATGGACTAGGCTCACAACCAACCAAACAATCATGTGGGAGAGGGGTAATGTCACACGAATGTTTGGTCACTTGCCACCTTGGCCCATAGGCAGAGGGGTGATACTCATCATCACCCTTCCCATGCACACCATTTTTTGTTGTGGATAGGGGAGGACAATGTTGGGCATCATCCCTCTGCCTTGTCTCTACCTTTTTTTTTAAAGATATATATAATATAATCAAAATATATTTTTAAATATTTTCTAATTTTTATTTTCCTTAAATTTAATGTTTATTTATTTATTTTAATTTTAAATTATTAATTGTATATTTTAATTTTAATTTTTATAGTTTTTTTTCAAAGAAATAGTTAGAGTTTTGGCATTATAATAAAAGTCTGGAGCCTGGGCTATAACACTTACATAATGCTTTGTTATCTAATACTAAACTACATTTAGAAAATAGAAGAACTACATTTAGAAAATAGAAGATAGAGTATCCTTTGTTTATGACAATATTCTCCAACATTTCTGAATAGGAGCCTATGATAGACTCAACAAAATATTCATAGCAGCAGTATATATCTACAATGCATCAAGAGACTTCAAAAGTTGCATCAAGAGACTTCAAAAGTTAGCTAGGTTTCTGATCAAGAATGGCCTTTTGCCCCAAGTTGTCCATGCAATTGTGTTTCCACCATTAGTTTGTTGTTCCATTCCATCAAGCTCTCCTGAGATTTTGTTGTTGTTGCTACTCACTAATGCTGA
>APFE031715039.1:133934-149628 GCA_000404065.3 Pinus taeda | reverse complement strand
TGTCTATTTTTAGACATATGGATCATGTCTATGGATTGCAGGTTGTTGTTTATGGATGATTGATCAAGTTGGGAAAAATAGATGGACTTCTATTTTTAGATCACAGCGGAGTGACTGCTCAGTCTAAATATAGAACAGTCAAATATTATTAGCTCATAATAATATTTAGACTATAAACTTTGTCTTATTCTCTTGGAGCACTTCAGGATGAGCTACGGATGTGGTACATGCAGATCCCAGAAGGAAATACGTGGTTACCTATGGGATGACTAATATTTGCATGCAGGACTTCAGTTAGAACTCAAGTGAGTTGAGTTTAGTGGACTGGAGGTGCAGTTGATGGAGTTGTGTTCAGTTTAGCTTTGTTAAACTGGTTGTATTTAGTCTAACTGGCAAATAGACTAGAGATGAGTTGGGTGAATTAGTTATTAATTAATTCACAAGTTATTAACTCATAATACAACTAATGAATACATCAGTTAACTCAGTTGCATGTCAGTGCATGTTCAGTTCAACAGGGACAGGTGGTAGAGAATCATATTGCTACCAGTTGTGACTATAGTTGTGCACCAGATCTTGCACAATCAATGGATTGAGTATTGCCAATGAGGATTGCGTGGTATATCCAAGGGAAATATGAATTTGGATCAATGATTCATCATTATTCTCTTGCAGGATTGTGCAGTAGAGGCAGGCAAGCAGTGGAAGAGATTTGGAGATCAGATCTGAGCTACATTGTGTGTAACAGAGGTGGAGATACTTGTGAGAAGTATTATGCTGTGTAATGTTACATGAATCAATCATTAATATATAGATAGTTGGGGTTTTTAGCGAGATGCTTTCCCCGAGATACATACTGTGTTAATGTGTGAATTCTCTTGATGTTTTATTGTTATTGATGATGCTATATTGATGATCAACGTAGAGGAGCTTATGTATTGTGTATGTTTTCCGCAATAGTACATGATCAGGATAATCTCCATTGAATATGTGTTAAATTATTCAAAATTTCTACAAGCATATTTCAGTATTTTACATTAATGAAATGAAGTATTATTTCCGCTGCATATTTGTATTTATGGTTATCTTTGTAACTTGTTGCATTCTTGTTTAAATCTGGATCATCTAACTGCTAAACCTTTACACAAGAGCATCTAGGAGCCGGTGATTAATAAGTTGCAAGATAAAATCAGGAAATGGATTATTAGATCTTTAAACTTGGTTGGTAGGTTGGTGCTTACAAAGGATGTTCTTCAATCAATCCCAGTCTTCATGCTATCAGCTCTCCCAGCACCAAAAGGAGTCCTGCAACAATTCAGAACCATACAAAGAGACTTTCTTTGGGGCAAGGGGGAAGAAATAAAGAAATGGGCCTTGGTAGCCTGGGAAAAAATCTGCAAACCTAAAAACCATGGGGGTCTTGGATTGGATGATCCAGAGATTCTTAGCAAGGTTTTAGGGGCAAAATTATGGTGGCATTGGGTAAAAGACCCAAAGGCTCAGTGGGCTATTATTTGGAAATAAAAATATGCCAACACTTGGTAAAATAATGATCCCATAAGGATGTCTGGAAATATAAAGGGCTCACACATATGGAATAAGGCCTAGGAGAACAAGGGCTTAGTACAAAAAAAAATCTTCTAGGAAATCAGAGAGGGAGACTTAACTTTATTCTGGGAGGATAAATGGCAACAAGAACCTATACTGTTAAAATAGGACTTGGGGGACCTCAAGAAAGAGACAAATACTAAAGGGTTATCTAAGGTAAAAGATTTTTGGGACCAAACCAATAGTATAGGAAAATGGAGAACCTGGAGGAACTTTGATTATAGGGATGACAACTCCCTAAAAGCTAAAGCAGAGGCACTTATGAAAATGTTAGAACAAAGGAAGATTTTAGTGTCAGGGGAGCATGGCCAACTGAGATGGGGCAACAATAATGAGGGTACCTTTAATCTTAAGGAGGAAAAACTCATACTCCTTGAACTAGATTCCCATGTTCCGAATAGGATTTGGTAGGACCTATGGAGGCATTAAGGTTAGATGAAGATTAAACTCTTCATGTGGTTGGCTCAATGTAAGAAAATTTTGACCTGGGATAACATTCGGAAGAGGGGTGTCCTGAGGCCTTCCAAATGCTAGCTATGTGAAGCCCAAGAGGAAATAATGGAGCACCTTCTCAACAATTGCATTTTTGCCTCCAGGTTGTGGAATTATTTTGCTACCATTTTCCAATAAACTGGTAGGGACAAAGGGAGTATTATCAACACCCTAAACAACTGGAGAAGAAACTTTTCAGATTATGAATTTCTTGGCTCAGCATGGGCTCTTACGCCAAGCTTCATTATATGGAATGTTTGGAAAGAAAGGAACAATAGAATCTTCAAAAATGAAAAGAAGCCCTCCCAACACCTTTATGAGCAAATCTTAAAACAGCTTAAGGAGACGGTTGGCAATATAGTGCGAAATACCCCTAAGAACTCACCTTCAGTAGTAGAATTGAGGATTCTCAGTCAGCTGGGTTTGCAAGCACTTATTCCTCAGGCCCTGGATAGGAAGGTAATAACAATGGATTCTAAGCAGGATTTTTGGCATCCTCCCCCTAAGGGTTTTTTGAAATACAACATTGATGGGGCTTCAAAAGGCAACCCAGGCACGACTAGTTATGGAGGGGTGTTAAGGGATGAGAATGGAAGTATTCTTTCCATCTTCCATTGTCATTTAGGAAGGGCCACCAACAATATGGCAGAATTAATGGCTATGGAGCAATTTTTAGATTTCCTGGATCAGGATAACTGCCAAAATGTGATTGTTGAACCTGACTCTGAGTTAATCATTAACTCGATCAAGAGAATCAGCTGGGGTACGATGCCAGAAAAAGCCTCAAGAAACTGAAGGTTGATTTAAGTCTTTTAACGGATTTAGCTTCACCTCCAGTGCCTTCGAACAGTAAGTTTTAAACATGTGCGAAGAACGGCTAATAAGTTGGCGGATATTTTGGCCAATCAAGGAGTGATCTGTATAGAAAACTGGGTTGCGATGGGTTGGCAAGAGTTGCCTCAGAACAGATTAAAGGCGAATTTTTACGACCAGGCAGATGAAGATAGGATGGTGTTTCGGAACAGAGCCATGGAGGCGGGGTCTAGATGAATTAGTTTCTTTATGATTAGCGGTTTTTTCACAGTCTGGTCTTTAGTGGGTTGCAAGCCATTGTCAGCCTTCGCAACCCTGGTAAGTTCATTCATTGAGGCTCTAGGTGGAAGCAACTCGGGAGACTCTGTTTTTTGGATGGTTGGCAGGATGGCGGGAGTTACTTCTTTCATTGGTTCAGGTAGAGGAGATGCTGCGAGGGGATGGAATCCGAGATCTCTCAGCGACCTCAAAACCCCTAGTTTTCCTTCTTTGGACGCAATACCGCGTTTGGGGTGGTTTATCGATGATCGCAGGCATTGCAAGCGGGAAGTGGTTTTTCCAAAATGGGAGTGATTCCATTCAATGAGCTACATGTGGCATAGGGGTCGGATAGAATACCGCCCTCATCGCGCGCTATTGTTCGGTGCTGTAAACCCGTGAGATATGATCCTCAGTGGTCGGATTAAGCAAGGCAGATCTACGGTCAGGAACGATCGAGCATGTTAGTGGGTCCATGTGGGTAAGCATCGTGCTTCTAAGTACTGTGAAATCGGCCACTGCCGTTGGATCGGGCAAGGAGGTTTGACGGTTGAGAATAAAGAGGCAAGTCAGGATGACGGCGGGAACCGTTAATGCATTTTATTCTTGGCGGGATGCAAAATGTTCTTGGTGGGAATCATCGTCTTTTGTACGTTCTACAGGATCAAGGGTTCGTAAGTTATTCAGACCTAAAATCCTTATAGATTGGTACATTTTTCCTCTTCGGGTCCAATTCTTTATTCTCGTTAGCCAGCTTCAGCATTGTTTTTCTTTTGAGAGTTTTGAGGTTTTGTTTGTAGGGGTCGGGGCTTTTGCCTTTGGCTCGTTGGCATTTTGGGATTGGTTTTTTCCTTGGCCTACAGCTCCTCGTGGAATGTTGTATTTTATGTATTTTATTTACCGATTAATGAAATAGAAAGTTCGACTCTTGCTTCAACAAAAAAAAGGATAATGTAAACTAACTCACCACTACTACTCCAAGAAAATCACATTAGTTAAAATGATGATGATGATGATAATGATTAACATTTGCTAAGATTAATGAGGTCTATCAGACCTTAAGGTAAGAAATTAATTGAGACTTTTTAATATTTCATTTCTATGATCAAAGAGAAGGGAAATAAGTGTTCCTAGTGAGTAAGAGCTAGGAACTCCAAGAGAAAGTGTTTTTCATCTTCAACCCTCTTAGTATCGCACACCTAACATTGTCTACACTTATCTATTGAAATCACAAGTTTGACAGGTGAACTCTTCACAATTAAATTACCCTAGGGGTTTTTTATGGTGTTGAATCCATATATGTAGTCAGAAAACTAGTTTAAACAAGACAAATCAAGATTTGGTCACAACTTTTTTCCTCGGCCATAAATCCACCTAGAACTCCAAAAACTTAAAGTCTACTCCAATAAAATATTCTAGAAAGAGAACTCTTGTGGGCAAGACCCAAGAATAAATCACAATAGTTGCCACTATTCATCTCCATATCGAAATATGCATATGTCAATATCAAGATATTCAATTTTTCTTCAATATCCGTTAATATTAAGATATACAACAACTATCACTATTCACCTCAATATAAAAATATACAATGACTGCTAGTATTCACCTCAATATCAAGATATACTTTGATATCCCTCAATATTCACCTCAATATCAAGATGTACAACTATTGTCACTCTTCACCTTAATATCAAGATATTCTCAGAACATACTCCAATATCCCTTAATATCAAGATATTCTCGAGATATTTTTGGATATCCCTTAACATTCACCTCAATATCAAAATATACCATTGTCACTCTTCACCTTAAAATCAATATATTCTCCATATATACTTCAATATCCCCTTATATCAAGATATTCTCCATGATATCTCTCAATATTCACCTCAATATTGAGATATACAAAATGTGCGACTATTCACCTCAATATCAAGATATTCTCAAGATATACTTCAATATACCTCAATATCAAGATATACAACCATCAAAATATACCATTGTCACTCTTCACCTTAAAATCAATATATTCTCCATATATACTTCAATATCCCCTAATATCAAGATATTCTCCACGAAATCTCTCAATATTCACCTCAATATTAAGATATACAAAATGTGCGACTATTCACCTCAATATCAAGATATACAGCCATTGTCGCTATTCACCTCAATATCAAGATATATACAACTAGTGTCACTATTCACCTCACACTACTACAAAGAGGGGTTTTAAGACAATTTTACATTGTCTTAACCAAAAACTACTTGTAAATTGTCTTAAGTATTGTAAGTCAGTGTCTCAAATTATTGTCTCTTAAGAGACAATTCATTTTTGTCTCTCAAGAGACTATAACTAAGATTAAAGGCTATATCTTTGCCTCTTGAAAGGTTTGATTCCACTGGACACTTGTAGATTTAAGAGTTAAAATCAATCTTTGTTAATAATTTAAAATAAATTTATAATTTAATTAATTTCTATGATTTTTTTTTAATCTTGCTAATTGGAAATGTATTATAAGATTAGTGTTTTAATGTCTATCTAGATTTTTTCTTTTTCTTCTTTAATTTTTTTAAAGCAATGGTAAAACCCTATCATAACTCAATTGTTAAACTAGCAATGAGAATAGCCATCACTTACTTTTATTGCAAAAGGTTGACACATCACCATTATTTCAAGGAAAACCATGCTTAATTTTTTTAAAGCAATGGTAAAACCCTATCCTAACTCAATTGTTAAACTAGTAGTGAGGATAGCCATCACTTACTTTTATCTGCAAAAGGTTGACACGTCACCATTATTTTAAGGAAAACCATGTCAACTGGCTGATAGTCCATAAAGAAGAAGCTTCACTCATCTTGGATGCCTTTAGATCTTAAACCATTAAGATGCCTTTAGATCTTAAACCATTAACATGTTTTTTTATTTCCAAAAATGTAAGTACACGTAATCTTAATGAAAGACAAATATATATATATATATATATAGTTATTTAACTAGAGCATGGTTACACAAGGCCAATGTCAGAGTTAGTCAGAGAATGTCGACACATTAAAGTTCTCCCGACTATGTTGCACTTCTTCGTAACGTTTAATTTTTGTGAGCCCTCTTTCAACCAAGTAGTCACTGAACTTTGAAGTTATTACGACGTTAATCATAATTGTCAAACAACGTGAGGCATAAAATCCTTTCCTCTAATGAATACTGAGCATCTTCTGCTCATCGAGTAAACAAATAACTTCAAATCGATCTGAACGCGAGAACCAAGGAGCTGAACAATATAATTTAAGATTAATTAGTTGCTTTTCCAGCAGACTTAATGTTTTTTTTGTCGTATCGGTCGACCAAATTAATAAAACCATATACAAGCCAATGCGGGATAAGTTTTGAAAGTACTAATCTTTGAACCAGGCATGCCATCGCTGTCTCTGCCCAGTGAGTAAACAGTTAACTTCATTCGGATCTCCGCACTATTACCCAACGTGATTAACCTAAAGTCAAATTTTATGCTAAACTTAACATGTATGGTTTTCATGTTTTACGCTTTTATACAATTTTGCCAATGCTACGTAATGATGACAGCCGAGTGTTTAGGGTTACATCTCGCAGATTTCTACTTGCATGATTGTGGTCATTCATTTGAGGGGGAGGCATCATTGGTACGATTCATTAACTGCACGTTTTCTATCGCTCTCCCAGGAAAATTAAATGAACCTTTGATGGGGACCTGATACTTCGCAACAACAAGGGACCGACTGTTGTAGCGGTAGTCCTGGTCGGGGTTGAGAAACTCGAGTTCTTTGAGTTGCCGGAACCTTATTATTTTGCAGTCAGGTAAGATACTGACAGACCAAGCAGGTAGCTGATAAGAGTTTTCATTGAATTGCACGGTTGCTGCATGCTTAACGTCCTTGTTGCTGAGAAAGGTAGCACATAAGCTACTACCTTTAGAATATATTGTTGCCTGCATATCCACAGTATTTGATGCCTTAAAGTCAGTCAAGCAGTTCTGTATAGCTTTGTGCAACTCTTTGTGCAACTCTTTCAGATGCCCCTTTGACCTAACAATGGTTCTAAATTCCCATTGTGGAATTAAGGTAATTGAACCAGAAAACGTTCAATCAATGAAAGAAATTTTAATTATATCTATATACACTTTCACTGCGGAACAGAATTTGGCATTGGGAACTCTTGCATACCATATTTGTCAATTGGTGCATCATAGTCATAACTGGTGGCAATGAATGGACCTCCAGTTGTCCGGCCAAAGTTTGTGCCTCCATAGTATTGCAACATAAAAAGCATATGGTAAATAAGATTGTTCATTTATTCTATTGAGAGAGGCCAGGTGTTTAAGGGTTGGGATGTGTTTAAGGGTTAGGGAGATGTATGTTGCTTAATAAATCCTGGGTTATCATGCAAATAAAAACATAAATATAACTGCATGAGCTTAGTAGCATAAATATAATACATATGGCCTTGAGCTTAATACAAAATAAGAATAAACCCCACTATGTAATAGTTCTGGAATGTTCTTCCTCTCTGGTAAAATCGGGCTACTGCAAAAGCAACATCCTCTGTAGGGCTATGAGGGATGCTCGATCCAAATGCCGTAAACCTGTAATGAAAACGATATTTTAGCAGGGTGAACAGGAAGCCCCTGCATTTCTAATACTGAAGCTCTACCCGGGCAATAGATTGCAGCTTTGTTTCGAACATAATAATGTTCCTAAGTATATGTAAATTATGTGATGTAGGGAAAATCAAAATTCGGAAGCGCCTATAAATATGCTTTATATTTGTGATGAGGCAAAGAAAACATTACCATCCTGCCTAATTCTCAGTCCACATCACCCAGGGGAGGCTTGTATTTAATGATAATGCCATTTTTGCAGTCCATTATATATATGACTGGCCCTTTTCTCCATAAGGTTTCTCCACGTTACCATATTCATTCTCAATCTGCATAAACTTATGGGTTAGACCAGAAAGCCATACTTCAAACTCAACACTAAAGACAAGTATCACAACAAGACAGGGTACCTGTGTTAATATAATGGGTCCACTTTGCCATGCGAAGAGCTTTTCTTTCTTCATCAATTCCACTATCTTTGTAGTGAAATTTCGCATCTCATTCTTAAGAAAACAAATGAAATTTGTAATTAGTAACCGGCCAAAATACTAAAAACAAGCATTTAACTTGAAATTGAAGCTTTATAATCATCAATTATGAAAAGTATGCAAATATATTTTGCTAAATCAAATCCAAAATAAAATCACTTAAATGGTCCGTTGTCTGTTCTAAACCTAGAATAGGAATAGGCGATTGATGTTTAAGAATCTTCTTTACAGGCTCTGTAAGAAAGCATCTTCCTATTATTCATTTGAATATAATCTATTCATTGCTAACGACTTAATATTCTATTTGCAAGTGCACAATGCAATTAGGGACACTTGCAGATGCATGATGTTATGTAATCGGTGACAACACCACCACGGAATAATCCAGTCAATAGACCTAATGAATGAATTGATATAACAATTAAATTAAAGAGCTTACCTGCATTAGATTTGATCATGGATACCTGGCTTGCAAGAAAGAGCATAAACACAAGAACAAAGATAACCCATCACACTGGGGTTTTGTGGAACGAACCTTTTTGGAGCTTATGTGCTAAAAGAGATGCAACCAAAAAGTCCTGTACTTCCAATTTTAATGCATACAAGAACGAGTAATTCCTTACATGAGCTTTGAATTAACAAGAGAATGTTGAAAAGAATAACAGACAATCTATGTCAGATATGAACCCTGAGATTACAAGGAAAAGTTAAAAAACAAGAACAAATGACAAAGAATTGACCAGAACACCATTGAAGCACAAACAGAGTGATGTCAAAGATAAACCGTCCATTTATAAGGAAATGTTAAAAATCAACAAAATGACGTTGGGAAAACAATGGTGGACAGATTCACTTCAAAAACAATCGGTTATATATCTCACAAAGCCAAATTATAAGTATTAATCCGAGGAGAACCTTTTATTGCAATCATGAATAAAAAACACACTTTTTAATTAGGAATAAAAAAACACACTGGTTCATCACAACTTCATTTACATCTTGTTTTCTTTATGCTGTCTTAACCACACAAAAAAAAAAAACACTTATCATAAAGCTTCTCTAAATACAAAAACACACGTATCAGTTCAACCCTACAAATCATTTTGAGCTCACATTCTAGTTCACATTGTTTTCTATGCTTTTGAGCTTGTGCTTGAAGAGACTGCAAGAGCTGTTCCAGTTCTTTCACAAAGTCAATTGCACCTCCAATAATGGAGGCCTGATCTCCTTGAACAAAGACATATATGACCCAAATAAATACCTGAGCTATAAATTTCATATAAAGTTATAGGAATTGAAATGACAATATAATGGTGCAGAATTTGTACTCTTTGGATGAAAGAGACCGGCATCAGGGAACGCAGGACTGTTAAATGCTCATTCATTTGCTTTCTCCTATTGCGCTCAACAACAATGTGAGTCATCCTTTGGCTCTCCACTTCTTCACTGTTCTTGCAGACCTTGGAACGCTTCCTCTTCCTAATTCGTTCACGGGTGGCTGTATTGGCTTGGTAACCATTAATATTCCCCAATCTCTTGTCGTTGCGATTGTCTGAAGAATTCCGTGTTAGATGAGTTGGGCTCCCGGCTTGAAGAGCTCACACCCTCCTCTGGGGCATCCAAGTTGGAGCACTGATCTTTTGCTTCAGTTTTGACAAGCGAAGTACATGATTTCGAGACATGGGTTATGCAGCTTTCAGGTTCAAAAAGCTGAACTTCGACCCTCTGCATAAAGTTATAGTTGGGCCATTCTACCCTTCTACAGCTTGTCAGATTCAAATCATATTCAGATCCATGACCACCGTGCAGAAACTCGTCAAAGGATGGAATTTCACGTTTCCTATCATTATCACAGATCGGAAATGATAGCAGCTCTTGAAATCCCCATGACCTCTGTTGCTCTAGCACAGGAAGCAGGAGCTATGGGCCATGATTGAAGCTGCAAGCTGGTACTGATCTGGCCTCGTCTCCGTTCATTCCTATGCCTTCCAGCATGTGCAAGAGGGCCAAGTTGGATTGCCTAGTATGTCCAAAGACGTTCAACGTCTCAGACAATCCTTTTTCCTGGGAGCCAAAATTTAATGGCGCTTGTGAGCCCAACACCTCTATTGGCCTGCATGAGCTCCCCATTTTAGCACATTCTAATTCAAATTCATGAGATGGACTTGTTTTGTGCACACCAAAATACATCCACTTCAACTTGCCTTTACCTTCAGGGGTCTGCAACAGCATATAACAAAAGTTTAAACTTTTTTTTCATCTGGAAAATTATGTTCTTGACCAGGGTATACAATATACACAACACCAGCAGCATGGCATTGGGAGTGTGAAAAATATTTGAAAATAAGAACATTGCAGAACCTGATAAAGGTTATGACTCAAAAGCTTTCTATTGTTTGGTGCATATTGATTGCATTGCCTTTTTCTATCACAAACACTAGATGCAAGTGAAATCAGGCCTGCTCACACAAATCGATGAACATACAGGTTCATATTTACTAGGCACTTTGCACAACAACTGAGCCCATCCCACCCAAATATTTTGCATAACTACAACATAATCCCGATCACATCCCATGTTCTTCTTAAGGCAAGGTTTAGGTATAAATTTCTATGAGTTTACCATATATAGAAATTTGATTTTCATAGCCCAAGCTAGATTATCATATTAACCCAAGCTCGATTCTCAATATATTCTAGACTTTAGCTTTGTAAGTGCAATACTGCGAATATGGAAGTTAATAATATCACAACAACAGTTAGTCCAAGTTCAGTTGCGAGCGAATTCCTGAGCTTGGCTTAAAAAGTGCAACACTATACTTCCTGATTAGGGCGAAGTTAATAGCTGTTGTAGAACTCTAGTGCAAAAGGATTAACTCATAGTATTAGCGTCATTTGGCTCCATTGATGATACTGCCTCTCGTGCTCCAGATCTTGCTGCAATTAGTAACGGAAAACCAGATCACTCATTTCACTTATACGGGATTCTGCAGCACAAATTCTGCCAGAACCTATTTTTAATTCGCAGGCACAAGGCTTATTGAGGGATAAGGCCACAGGATGAATGCTGGCAGTTACAAAAGGACCAATGGAAATGCAAGAGTCATGGGGCTCGCCATAAATTCATTTGTGAAGGAACGATGAGCATGCCCCTCCCTACTAAAAATGTATTTTTAAACCCCTTGTACCAGAGATTTTATGCATTTGGAGCTCTAATGGTTCTGTAATTGACGATTGTGCAGAGGAAGGACATATGAATTGACTGATTTGAGACAATACCCGTAGCTTGACTGAACTGGATCAATTAGATTAAGTGTGTGAGTGAATCATATAGTGCTGCAACTATTATAAGAAGCTTAAATGAACGCTTTTACAGGTTCTTAAACTGGATCAAAGACTCACGATGGTATCAATCTTGAACTGCTTCTTCTGTTGTTAAATATGATAATGTAGATGGTACTGCAATTTCACTTATTCATTAGGTGGTTTATATAATCCCTTATCTAATGCATTTTCAAAAAGGTTTGGATGTACAGTGCTTGTAAGTAACTGAAACTGTGCATCATCATCACCAGGTGTAGGGATCGGTGGTTAACCTGTCATCACCCTGCTCAGGGGCCTGAATACCTGCAATTGCATTGAGATTTGGAAGAAACGTACGTTTTATTCCACCAAACATAGCCCCTAGAATGCCCCTTTGACAAACCCCAGCCGTGATCCTTAGCATAGTAGACCTGATGCCCTGACCGAGTGAGCCATATTATTCAGAAAAAAAGTCCCCTAGGCATCCCAACACACTTTAGGTAATTACAAAATCAAGAATGCGTCATCCGGGCAGCTTAGCCCTGGAAAATTGAAAATCGAAAATTCCTCTACATGCATTTAAGACATGGCGAACCCACAACAATATTGGTTAATACTTGTTAATACGTGTGTTGCATGCAAGGGTGGTAAAATTTATTTTATATCAAATTTGTAGTTCATATGGAGAGAAAAATTAATAAAAAATAAAAGTAAAAAGTATAGTCACTAATATAAAAAAAATAAAACTTCGACAGTAGCCACTTGGGCCTTGCATGCAGCCCCACATGCCCCTCCCTACTAAAAATGCATTTTTAAACCCCTTGTACCAGAGATTTGAAGCCATAGAAGAAACAACGCAAGCCACTACTACAGGGGTTCAACCAACATCTTCAAATGAAACCCTTCCCATGAGGTAGAATTCTGAAATTTATTTAAACAACAATTTAGTAATTATTCTGGCAATAAGTATAGTTACCAGGTCTCAAAAGCAGAGAAAAGAGAAAAAGGTAGAAGCCACAGGATGGATAAAAAGGTAGATGCCACGGGATGCATTCAACCAGAGAGACATCCAAGGAAATGCAGAAAGATAGCAGGGTAAGAAGCTCTGGTGAATAAGATTTGGTCCTAGGTTGCAATAGGGGGCAAAAAAAAGTTAAGGTCGCAACCTTTTGTTCTCATGTTTAGAGAGGGATTTTGGAGAATTTTGGATGGGTAGTCTTTAGGGGAAAGGCAGAGCAAGAAGAATAAGACATAAATATATAGCCATGATCACTGTAAATTTGACGGGTATCATCTAAAATCTAAATACAAAAGGAAATCCTAGACTGTATCTACTTTAAGCCGCTGAGAATTTTTTAAAGTGTTAAGAAGAGGATATTCCTTGCAAGCTGGTGAAGCCGGTCCTCCAGAATAACTTGCTTGAGAAGCGCTTCCAATTTGGGTAGAGCCTTTATTGACTATGAAATTCTCAAGTGCAAAAGACAAAAATCAAAAGATCACAAATACCCATTAACAACAAGAAGAATAAATACCCAACAAGAGGAGGAATAATTGCATGCATCCTTAATCGGATAAGGAGGACTATTTCATATAGAAGGTACACAAATTTTGCAGGAAAAAAAAGCCCGCTTCCGCCTCAGCGTTAGTGCTCTACTACACTGCCCTGCCTCTCTCATAAAAATATTTCAATATTATAGTGAAATATCTTCTACCTTCATTCACCTTCATCGTATCAGTAAGTGACCTGCATCATATCAATAAATGACATGATATATGTGTGTCAATCAGTCTTCTTGAAATAGAATTAACAACATATCATAGGAATAAATGCAACTCATAGATTTATTTACTACCACTCTTATGATTTATTTAAATACACCTGAGATCTCTTTTGGACACGTCTCACAATATTGACAAGTGAATTTAGAGGGTGAATGATAAAACCCATTACGCACATCCTCATCCAAATTTCAACCCACATAGTTGTGATACTTACTTAAAACCATAAACAATGGAACTGTGCTCTACCATCGTTAAATTTTAACAAGTGCCAATCCCAACTATGCCCTAGATGGTTAAATTTTAACAAGTGCCAATCTCGACTATACCCTGTTGTTCACCTAACTTTAACAACTGTCATTTCATGCTATCAATCGATGACTCTTGTAAAGAAGGATTCGCCAAGTAGTTTTTTCCAATATTTAACCTGGCAATTTGTTAGAGATTCATCTTTTACTTAAGGCAATTTGTTAGAGATTCATCTTTTACTTATCCATTTTTTGCTTTATGGTTAATGCAAAATCGAGAGCCATCGTTCGGTACATTGCAGAGAAGTACGCAGCACAGGGGACCATTACACTGTTAGGTAAGAGTTTGGCAGAGAGAGTTGTGATTGAGCAGTGGATGGAGGTGGAAAGCACTTATAATCCTCCCAGTTCCTTTCTAGTATTTCAACTGGCATTCGCTCCATTGTGGGGCATTCCTCAGAACCAGACATAAATTGCGAAGAATGAGGAGAAGTTCTCTAATGCTCCGGACGTGTACGAGAAGAGATTGTCTGAGAGTAAGTATTTGGTAGGCCCGGAAAGCGGTAACGCCCCAGTGGTGATACCTAGATCCCAGGCAGGACCCAGATATCCACAAGAAAACCTCTAGTCGCAAAGAAATAGGCAGACGGAGCAGCAAGCTCATTGAGTAACCTAGTCGAGAGCTGAGATTCTAAGGAGACTACAGGGATGGTAAGAGAGCTTCTAGGGCAGGGAAGCTAGATAGGCCAACCCTCGCGGCATGGATCGTCGCGACTACTCCGTCACTTGAGGCAGGGCATACTATGCTACAGACGTTCTCGGCTGGAGGCGCACAAACCATTAGTTTAAGGGATCATATTTCAAGCCGATGGATATATACTGTACTCAAAAATGCGTCCTCTGGGCAGCTTAGCACTGGAAAATCGAAAATCATACGACTTCTTAGGAGCAAAGGCAGAAACGAGGCAACCGTAGGGAACATTTTCTTTATTTTAAGCAGCAGGGGAATTTACAGTTATCAGTGTATCTTGCCTCACATGAGCTTTCAATATTCCAAACTGACCAATGATAGTGAATCCAATCGAGTCAGTTCCAATCCAATTCTCAGCCAAGCATGAGAAGTACTAGATCATGTAAGTAATTATGTTTTTTTTTTTTTTTCTAAAATGTACCTGATATTTTGTGAGCTTCAGTTTTCCCTCCTCCCTCCTGTCTCCCATGTACCTTCTTCTGTCTCACAGAAATCTGTCTCATAGAAATCAACTAGTACACTCGTGTGCCCCGAGATACGGCTTATAGAGCTAGCTAGCCAGAAAATGAAATAAATGCACTAGAGAAAGAACGATAGACAGAGAGCCCTGCTTCTGGGTTTTCATACAAAACAAAGGATCTGAGTAGGTTTCATCCAACGAGAAATCCAAGTGTTGATGCATCGAGTCTGCATAGTGACAGATGGATAACATGCCTAATCATACATATAAACCAGAACATCCAGCGTACGTATAAACTAGAACATCCAGCGTAAGAGTCTAAGCACGGGTTTAGACATGCCTAATCATACATATAAACCAGAACATCCCGCCTACGTATAAACTAGAACATCCAGCGTAAGAGTCTAACCACGGGCGTCTAAGCAGGCAAGAAAAAACTTAGGATAAAATAACTTGCCCTCACTAAAATCACATCACACACTAAAATCACATCACATTGGGGCAAGAGACACTTGCAATAAGAGGATGAAATCGAAAGTTAAGAGGATGAAATCGAAAGTTTGGTTAAAATTTTTTGGAGCCAAATCACCAGCAATAAACTTTACTTAAACATTATTGCTTAAAATTACTTAAACACTAGAAATTTACGGTCAACCGAAGAACTAATACCTGGTCAACCCCGATCGAAGGCTATAGTCCCTCTATTCTAGAGGCGGGGACTAATAAAGATAATACAATTCATATAGATTTCAAAACACTCTATGTATATTTGTATATTAATTTTATGACACCTTTGTTCGAGTATTGGTTCAAATCTCCCTAGATTGATCTTTAAAAAAACATAATACGTATAGGTC